>RCUC01156100.1:0-62243 GCA_003697995.1 Taxidea taxus jeffersonii | reverse complement strand
CTCCCCCCCAGGTCCGCCCCCAGCGGTGATGGGCCCCCCCCCCCCCAGGTCCCCCGGAGCAGTGATGGACCCAACCCCCCAGATCCGCCCCCAGCAGTGATGGACCCCCTAGCCTGAGTCCAACCCTGAGCAGTCCAGGGGCTCCTGGGAGGCTTAGTCTGATGGTTGAGTTTCTGACTTTTCATTTTGGCTCCGGTCATCGTGATCTCATGACCACTGGGTGTAGAGTCCACTTGCGATTCTCTCTCCCTCTGCCCCTCCTGCTCACACAGTCTCCCGCTCTCTTAAAAAAATAATAATTTAAAAAAGAGAAAATAGTTCTCACTTCAGCAGCCCCTGGATCGTCAAGCGCTGAAATAAAGCTCTCAGGCAAGGATCTGAGCCCGCCGGGCTGCCTCAGGGAGAGGCAGGGGCTGGATTCTGCAGGTAGCTTTAGATTTTTATCAGAAAAGCAAGGACAGGTGCCTCCGGGCATGGCAGAGGAGTACAAAGGGATGGCACATGTCTTGAAGCCATAGAGTATGCTTGCGTTTCCCCCTACGTGTAGGCATGCGGGGCGTCTGTCCCGGGATAAGGGAGGAGCAGGATGTTGGTGCTGGTAACTGTCAGGTGCAGGAAGGGGGCCCGAGGGTTACACGCTTTCTCGGCTCCTAACCTATGCCCCTTGGGATTGTGGGGTCCTGTTGCCTCGGGGCCATTGCGGGAACACTGCTGACGCTTTCAGCGGCTTTCACACTCGTCCCTTGGGGCTTACGGTACACTTTCTGAGAACTCCACACACACATACTGAAAAGAAAATATTGTTTCCTTTGAGAACGTGTATCACTAATTGCATTTTCCCACTTGCATATCATTTAGTGTATTTTAAAAATATTTTTGTAAGTTTTATCAACTTACTTTATCTATTGAATGATTAATTGCACTCAGTCTCTACCTTTATGAATTTACGGTTCATTCAATGTTTTGTGATTTGTTTATATGTTACTCTAAATGCATTGGCTATTAGGTTGCCTTGGTATTTGTATCATATGAATCGTGAACCATTTTTAGTGCAAATACTGTTCTTATGTGAAATAAATACTGATATGCTAGTATTGTTCTTTTTTTCCTGGTATTGCCATCACTCGTCTTTGTTAAACTTTCTCTGCGTATCTTCCAGGTGGTGAGGGCCTTTTTGAAAAGCGATGTTCGGCATCTGGGGGGCTCAGTGCTTCTCCCTCTCCCACTCCCCCTGCTCGTGTTCCCTCTCTCGCTGTGTCTCTGTCTGTCAAATAAATAAAATCTTTAAGAAATATTATTAGGAGCCCAAAATATTAAAAAAGAAAAGCAAGGGACGCCTGGGTGGCTCAGTGGGTTAAGCTGCTGCCTTCGGCTCGGGTCACGATCCCAGCGTCCTGGGGTCAAGTCCCGCATCGGGCTCTCTGCTCGGCAGGGAGTCTGCTTCTCCCTTCCCCTCTCTGCCTGCCTCTCTGCCTACTTGTGCGATCTCTATCAAATAAATGAATAAAATCTTTAATAAAAAAAAAGAAACAAGAATTAAAAAAAGAAAAAAGAAAAGCGATGTAGATGTTGACATGGCATTCTTACAGGTGTGTTGGGCGGAATGACGGCCCCCAGAGAGGTCCACGCCCTAATCCCCAGAACCTGTGAATGTGGTAGGTTTTAGGGCACAGGGAACTTGGTCTCGGAGGGACCTTGCGATGGGGAGGTCGTCTTGTGGACCCAGTGAACTCACAGGATCCTTACCAGTAGAAGAGGAAGGTGGAGACCGAGGACCAGAGGGATGGCAGTGTGGGGCACGGGGCTGCCCTAGAACAGGGAGGGAGAGGCCCTGAGCTCAGGAAATTGAGAGGACTGGATTCCCCCGGGACTCCCGCACCCGGCTGAGCCCTAGTCTTAGTCCCGTGTGCCCTGAGTCCCGGCACGTGCGATAACTTGTCGCAGCGGCAACAAATGATGGATCATCTAGCTGTTGTGTTTGCGTCTGGTTTCACAAATCCCCATTTCATTCGGGAACGGAAAATACAAGACAGCTCCAGGTTGGTTGCCGATGGCAGTGTGAAAAAGCAAATTTTTAAAACTTCTAGTAGGAAGGACATACATGGTGATTTTTTTCCGTTGCTGGCCCTGCTCCTGGCCTGGCCCCACCCAGAATGAGGCTTGGACACCTTCAGGCTCGCCCTCCGGCCTCCCCCAACTGCCAGGGAACCCCCACCCCAGTCTAGGATCCCGGAATTTGGGAGACGGGCCTACCTCAAGGGGAGAGAAAGGTCTCTATCCAGAACGCTGGCACTGGTTCCCGTGATGTCCCCCACCTTCAGGCAGGACACCACCCCTCCCTCTCTGGACTGGTCTCAAGACACTGAGAGGAGCCAGGGACACCTCTCCTGGGGAGTCCGCAACCTGCAGGACCAGAGCCAGAAAAGAGCGTTGCTTGTTGCTCGGGGATGAGCTCCTTCTGTGCACAAGGAAATTCATCCAGTGGGGCATCTGACCTCAGCCCTCCTCACTCTCCCTGCCCCTCCCCTGCAATCCCAGCACTAGTGGGCTCTGGGTGGGCCTGGGGCCTGGGAAGCTGGGTGGAGTTCCCAGGCCTTCTGGGCTGGTGGTGGTCCATGCCTCAGTCTCTCCGCTTCCTACCCCCTGCAGGCACAGACTAATGGGGGATGGAGGGCTCGAGGCATCCTCAGCTTAGGGGCGGGCTCCCTCCCCAAACTTGCAGACCCGCTGGCCAGGCTGGGCCTCATCAGCACCTTCTTCTTGGCTCCACTCCTTAAGGGGAAACCGAGGCAGGGACGATGAGCTGTTGTCCACGGGCCTCCCGGGTCTATCAGGATCCAGGGTTCTCATCTGGGCCCGCTGCCTTCCAGGGGGCTGGTGTCCCCGCCTGCCACTGGCAATAACCTCACTGGTCCTTGCAGGGATTCCGGAAGACCCCAAGAGGGACCCCCTGCCCCTGCAGGAGCAGTTTGAGGGTCACTCCAACTGCATCCCAGATGCAGGGGGCTCAGCCCTCCACCCAGCAGTGGCTGGGGAGGGGGGATGGAAGCCCCCCGGAGTGGCAAGAGCCAGGAAGGCTGCTGGGTACACCCACCCCATGCTCAGCTTTCTGGAGAACCGACCTGGTTTTTAAGAGCAGATACGCAACTGCACAGAGCACACCCAGTTCCAGCAGCTCACGGAAGGAGGGGCTCCTCCTTCTCCCGCACCTCTGCAGGGTGCCCCACCCTGCGGCTCACACACCTGGCCCTTCCCCCACGCGGGGCCCGGATCCCCAAACCAGAGGGGAAACACAGTGCCATCAGCTTTATGTTAACACGTATTTGTGGAAGGGAAAACCTGCACGTTGTAACTTCAAAATGGAGGCAATTTTACGATTCCTCAAATTGATAAAAGCTTAAAGTCACTCCACAAATGAACAGAGAAAATACTGCCTTTTTACTCATCTGAAAGCAAGATCCGTTTGGCCGGTAAGTCCCTCTGGACAAGGGCGCAGGCGTGCGCACGTGCAGCGGGCACAGTGAGACCGCCAGGGGGACGTTCCGATGCCACCTGCAGGGACAGCTGGTGACCACTTCCTCCAAGTCACAGGGAGCCGACCGTCCTTCAGCTTGTTCAGCAGGAAGCTCGTGTGCCCACACCCCTGCAGCCTGGGGCCAGCTCCCTCCCGCCTCCCCGGGCCGTGCCCCTGGCCTGCGCCCCAGAGTGGAAGTCACTCCGTTTGCCTTTCAATGGTAATCTTGAAATAAAAGTGACAGAACATTTAGTGATTTTTTTATTATGTTCATATGCTCAGGGTGAGGGGACCCCTAGGCCCTAAAGTAACAACAAAAATATATTAGTTAGATATTATAACTCTGGCACCTGAAATAAAGACAAATAGAAAACTATGTTAAAACATTAAAAAGTTGCAAATTTTCATTAAAAGTATTTACATGTGTATTCTGATGCCAAATTTATAGACACATTTCTTTTAAATTAGCTTGATAAAATATTCTGAAATATGAAAATAATAGAAATAAATAGTTAAATATCCACAACATATTCAGGAGTGAAAAGTCAATTATTAATTCCTGTTCCAAATTTACAGATTTATTTATAAATGGCCAAGGGATCTTACAGTTCCTTCCAAATTTTTTGTCTTTTATTTGTGGTTCCTTAATAGTCCGTAGGTCTGTAAGGCTCTCAGCAGCCACGAGTCCCTGTCAGGGGTCATTCCAACATCGCCGCACGGTTCTTCCGCAACCGGCAGTGCTAACTGGTCTCCAATGCACCCGATTTTGTTTGTTGATCAGTGAAATTAAGTATCTTTACAAATGCTTTTTTAAGTTACAACATCTAGAAAACAAGACATCTATATTTGGAAGTGTTGATCGGAGAGGAAGGAACGTGACCGCGGCCCGGGTTGCGGAAGCGGCGGGTCCGCGCGTGGAGGACGGGCCGCAGGTCGAGCCGCTGTCCCCGGGCCAGTGTGCCGTCGGCCGGCATCCGCACTCTGCTGTCCACTGAAGGCTGGCGTCCTTTCTCCCCGTGCGCTTTCGTGGTTTTAAAGGTAATTCTCTCGGTCTCACTCTTGCTGCGTGCGAGAAGGTATTAGTGTGCCAGGATGGACAGTGAGTCGTGCAAACTCACGGTCACGGACGTACTCAGGGAGCGCACTGCTCCGACAGCTGTTAGGGGTTTTCTAAGACACACTTTGCGGTTTCCCACGGCCGGGAACTCGGAGTGTTTACACAGTAGTCACACAGCCGGACTTCATCCCTTCCACCCGGGTCTCTCTGGCCTTGGGAAGAAAGCCCGCCAGGCGCTCAGGAGGGGTAGCACGTCCCGGCTGCTCGGTGGGACGGGAAGGGCCAGCCACCTTGGGTCCCCGGGAGGCTTGGCCGTGGGGAGACGCCGGGCCCTCCCCGCAGACACACGCGGGCCGGTCGCCCCGGCCGCCTGCATGGGAAGCCCGCGGAGCCGCTCCCCCGTCCGACGGCGGGTCAGGAGCTGGACTTCGAGGTCTGGTGTCTTCGTTTGAAGGGACGTTTGCTGTGTGAAGTGTCGGGGACGAGCGAGGGGACGCAGAGTCCCAACTCCAACGCACACGAGCGAGGGGCAGCGCGACAGGCCCGAGGCAGACGCTGGGTCCACAGGGGCCGACTGGTGATGTGTGTGAAGAAGCAGGCGCCCCTCGCCGGAGTCAAGAGCAGCGCCACGTCTGCCTCTAGGGTTCAAGAGAGAGGCACTCCGACCGACGCTGTGGGCAGGCGAGCATAGGACAGGTGACAGTCGCCTCGTAATTCTGCTGAGGGCTGCATGCGGGTAAGGGATGTGGGCACAGCCCTGACCGGAGCCTCACAGTGCCCACCTCAGCTGCCCCGGGGGACTGCCGCCGCGTGGGGGGACTGCCACGGGGTTGGGGGACTGCCGCGGGGGGATTGCTGTGGGCGGGGAGGGAGGGACTGCTACAGGGAGGGTGGTAACGGCTGTGGACCGTGCACTCCTCACGGGCCTCGGCTGGGCGAGGGGCACAGGGGGACCCATGCCCATTGCCCTATGACGGCGGGGAGCACGGGCTCTGCAGACACGGCTGAGGAGGTGCGCTGGGCAGGGGCAGGCAGAGTGCACCTGGCTGGGGTAAGGTGCCCGGTGAGACTCATGGTTACCACTGCCAGGGGGCCAGGGCCCGGCGGAATTCGGCCACGTGTGAGAGAGACCAACAGGCCCAAGGTTTCCAGTGGAGTCTTTATGGGAATCACTGCAAGCACTTGGGAAGAGGGTGCTGGCCCGCGCGGGCATCGGTGTCAGCACCCTCTGAACAGACGGGTGCTCTCCTGTGCGTGCTGGGCTGGGAGGGCAGAAGCCTGGCCGCTCGAAGCCGCGGCGGGTCCGGACCTGACCCTGGGATGCAGGTTCTCCGTCGGCCCCACGGCCGGTGCAACAGGTCAGGACCAGCACAGCCGAGAGCCAAGGGTCAGCGGGGGTGGGAGACGGTCACCATATCCAAGGGTGGATTTTAGAAGAAATGGTTCACAGTCAGGAAACTTGCTCTACTCCTCGTGGGGACAAAGGAGACAGGACGCGTGTCATGTCACCGCTTCGTGTATGTCCTCCCGGAGCTTTTGTTCAGTCCCTTCGGGGTAGGGATCTTGCTTCCGACCTTTGATCCCGAGGTCCCTGACTTGGCCACGGCTGGGCCTTTACCTGCTGGACACACACACACAACACAGGCACTGTTAGGAGGGAGGCAAGATGTGAACAGAGTGCAAGGCCATGGGGACGGCGCAGTGGCCCCTGGTCCGCAAGTGGCCGCACTGGCTGAGGAGGACGGGCTCGCGAGCCAGCAGAAGAGGAAGGAAAAGGGCTCAGAGGAAGAGCCTGACGTCAGGGATGGAGGGAAGAGAATGGAGCCATTCACCAGCTGGCTTCAGAAACTCAGCTCCGGAAATGAAGAAAAGGAGCAGCCATGTGACAAGAGCTTCATTTCCGGACTGAGGACCCTCAGGCCGGCCCCTCCAAGTGCCGAGATCCTCGTTTACGGAAGAGGCTGCTGCCATGGGGGCGTCCATCACCGGCGCACAGCCCTCAGCACGGCGCCCAGCACGGACAGAGCCCAGGACCCACGTCTCATCACACTCATGCTGGTGACGCTCTTGCTTTTACACTAAGGTATCCTAACGTAAAGCTGTGCCTCCAACAGTGTTTCGGTCAGGACTGGTTTTCTAATGAAATATATATTTTCCTATAAGGCATTCTAAATCCAACATAAAATAGAGAAAACTATGATTCACGAGACAGGCACTGGCATTATCTGTGCATCTGTGCATCTATTTAACTTTGTGTTTCTAAATACTCTGGTTCGGTGACAGACAAAGATGCTGAGAACCAGGCTCTGCACCCTGAGAACACTTGCGGGGCTGGGTCTGCTGCCTCGAGGATGCCCTTGGGGAGCCTCCGGGAAGGGGAGGATCCGTGGCAAGAGTTTGGTGCGGAAAAGGGAGTTCTGGTCACACAAATTAGCCTCCCCAGTAAGAGCCGGAGCCAGAACACAAAGACTGAGTGCCACGGGGGGAGGGAGACCCTGCCATGCGGGCCTGATGTGCAGGAGGGCGCGGGCCTTACCCGGCGGCACAGCGGGCGCCCTGTGCAGCACATGGGTCTTACGCAGGTTCATCGTGCAGCCCGCCGGGCCCATGAGGTGAGCTTTCCATGCCTGAAACAAAGCAGGAGGCACATGGGTGTCAACCAGGCAACCGAGGGACAAGCGAAATGAGCTCCGGCCAGAGCCAAAACCAGGGGCAGCCACGGCCCTGGACCGACCCGGAAGCTGGAGCACTGTCACAGGAGCGCGTGCCAATGTGTAGGCTTGGAGGCACATGGGGCACGGGGCTGTGGGGGCCTCCAGGAGCGGACAGCGGCCCCTGGCTGACGGCCAGCAAGAAAGCGGGGACTTGGGTCCTAGAATGACAAAGAGAGAAATTCTGCCAGCCACTGGGTGAGCTTGGACCATCCCTCCCCGGCCCGGCCCCAGACGGGAACGCAGCCTGGTGAGACCCTGAGCCATGGAGATGTTCAGCTGTGCCCACAACTCCTGACCCCAGAAACCGTGAGACAGGGGAAGGGTGTGGTCACACGGCACCCGGCATGGAGGACTGGACGGTGAGAGAACAGAGGGGAAGGAAGAGAGGCCAGCTGACTGCCCCGCAGCTGGGAGCCACGAGCCGGGCTGCCGCTCCCCGTCGGACGCCGGGGACAGGAGGGCATGCAGGAAGAGGGGCCAGGGGCTGCGATGCTCAGGGCCGGAGCAACACACAGCAGCCAGAGGAGGGGACAGGGTGTCCCAGGGCAGCATCAGTGCCACGGGAACAAGCAGAGCACAAATGCAAGGGCACTGAAATTCTAAACATAAACGGCGAGAGAGAACGTGTGCCTGTGAGGACTACTTATGTATCCTTTAAACAGGCCAACCCGTTAAAAAGAAGCGAGCCCTGTAAGGAGGGAGGGCAGTGAGCAGGGGCAGGGACAGCATCCGCTCTCGGTTCCCTGAATACGTCCCGCTTTACAGACTCCGGAATGAGCCAAGTACTTCATGTGGTCACAGGACTTAATTTAAGAACCCGCTGGTTACGGAAGAGCACGCTACCAGCTGAGAAGAAAACCGCAGGAGAAACTAAGTCTTAAGACCCGAAGGTGCATCCGACCCGGCCCAACCTCCCCCAACCTCCAATTCACAGCGAACGGAGGGGACGAGAGCCCATCGGATGACAGCAGGGGGGATGCCATCGGCAGACCCAGCCACGCGAAACCCTGTGGGCCAACGGCGTCCCCAAACCGTGAGGAAAGAGCTGGACAGGGAGGCGGTGCCCGTGTGCGGCCTGAGCCATGGCCGGGACACCAGCGCGCCTGCCATCGCGCTGAGGCTGGTGGTGTGAGCCCCGCGGGAGCGCGTCCACGCTCGCTGCTGGCTGCGTGCAGAGGAAGGGACGCGCTGCTGGCTGTGTCCCCGGGTGCATGAGAAGGGGCACACAGTGGGTGCAGGCAGAACGTGTGCCCGTGGGCTCCTGTGCTCCGCTGTGTACTTCGTTACGTGTCAGACGTTTTCTGAGACGGAGGATGGGCCGGGACACCTGGTATGGGGCTGACTGCTGGGTGCGCGAGTTTTCTGCTGAGCGCGGCTGGGTCTGAGCCATCTCATGGGTGCCCCGTCCCAGAGGGCTGGCACAGGCAGAGCCAGGCGGCAGGACACCGTGGTACACGGCGGGTGGCAGGGGTTAAGGGTGTCGGAGCGGAAGTGGCCGAGCAGAGGCAGGTCTCCGAAGCCGCACTGCCTGGTGGACGGCCCTGCCCCTGGCACACTAGGCTGGAGTCCCGGCGTGGTGGACGGGGGGCACGGGAGGGCAGCCTGCATTCACCGTGACCTGCAGCTTCCAGGGTGCACCGGGCTCGGGCTCAGTCACGACTAGGGACCGGCGTGCTGCGGTCTGGCCTGGGCGCTGTCTGGGGCCCCAGCACCCAGAGGAGTGCGGAGACCGGACAGAGGCCCAAGCCCCTCGCACTCAGCCCCCTAGAGCTGAGAGCCCCCGGCCCCCCACGGGTCCACGGCGCTGAGGGAGGAGATCAGCTGAGCTGGCAGGTAAGCACGGTAACCGTTCCAGCCGCGCGGGAACAGCCCGGGGAGCTCCCGAACGCTCCGTGTGCCCTGCCCGCGGCCCGGCGCCAACAAGCTCGCCACTGCCACGCACGTGCGGCCGGCCGTGCCCCGCGCCGGGCCCTCACCTCCTCTCCCGGGGAGAAGTTCTCGTGGCAGAGCGGACAGCGGTTGGCCAGCTTCTCTGGTTTGGCAGCTGCGACAGCGTCAACGAGACAAGATTTAGTTCCTCCCGTGGGAGCTGCACGAGCAGCAGGGGACACCTGACCAGACACCCCGTCCCCGGCGGGCCCCGACTCACGGTTACACTCCTTCGCTCTTATGTGTCCGGGCAGCTCTTCCTTCAGCACGGCCTCGCTGCAGCGGTAACACTTCCCAAACCCGTCCTTCTTGTCGCACTCCGTCAGCAAGTGCTCCGTCAGGCTGGAGATCTCCACCACCTGCGTCCCCAAGCGCAGAAGGAAGCACGCGTCCGGAACACGGGAGCGGGGCTGCCCCCGCCGGCCGCTGCCCTCCCCGCTCGCACGCGCCACCCCAGCGGCCCACACGGTTGCCGCCGCCGATCACGGGGCTCTGCTCCGCACCGCGTCCTCCCGTCGCGTCCCTGGGCTGGCACCGAGGGGAGCGGCGGCTACTTCCAGGGGGCACGGGTGGGGAGCCGCAGGACAGCTTAGCCGTGTGGCCTCTGGGTTCAGAGTCCCCACGCCCTGACGCGTGTGAGGATGTGCGCAGGACCCCGAGGGGAGCGGCAGGAGACTCCCCGGCCAGGCTGGGAATCACGGGGCTTCGCGCCACGGGCTCACATGTCCTGCTGGAGATGCCGAGCTGCTCCCCCGGGGCCTGGGGTGCGCACTGCCTGCCTGACGGTGCGGAGGGGTCTGCCCGCGCCAGAGCTTGCAAGAGCCCCGAGGCAGGGGCTCTTTCCTTCTCCTCACTTCTCCTTTATCGAAAGAAGGGCCACTGCGTCAGAGGAAAGACCCAGGTGGGGGGGCAGGAGAACACTTCTTGCTCTTTTTAAGCTTTTATTTACTTGTCAGAGACAGAGACAGAGACCGTGAGTGCACAAGCAGGGGGAGCGCCAGGCAGAGGGCGAAGCGCCAGGCAGAGGGCGAAGCAGGCTTCTCGCTGAGCGGGGAGCCCGAGGTGGGACTCTATCCTGGGACCCTGGGATCATGACCTGACCTGAAGGTGGATGCTTACCCTGACTGAGCGCCCCAGGCACCCTAAGAAGAAGATTTCTTAAACGAGATACACAAAATGTCAACCAGGAGAAAGATTGGCAAGGTGGGCAATGTTTTTTTTGAACATTTTTTAAAGATTTTATTTATTTGACAGAGAGAGATCATGAGCAGGCACAGGGGTAGGCAGAGAGGGGGAAGCAGGCTCCCTGCTGAGCAGAGAGCCCAATGGGGGGCTTGATCTTGGGAGCATGACCTGAGCCGAAGGCAGAGGCTTCAACCCACTGAGCCACCCAGGCACCTCAAGGTGGACAAGGTTGAACTCAAGGGACACACTAGGAGACGAACAGGCCGGACCCCAAGCCGAGAGGCTGGCTGTGGCCTCTGAATCTGGCAAAGGACTGTGGTGCAGACACATCAACAATGGCCACGGATCAGTGCAGCAAGACTGGCGAGCTAACTTAAAACACGAACCAAGGGCGCCTGGGTGGCTCAGCAGGTGAAGCATCTGTCTTTGGCCTGGGACATGGTCCCGGGGTCCTGGGACCGAGCCCAGCATGGGGTTCCCTGCTCAGCAGGAGGTCTGCTTCTCGCTCCGCCCCTCCCCTCGCTCTTGCTCTCCCTTGTACACATAAGTAAAATGTCTAAAACGAGAAGGTGTTTTCTAGAAGAGGGCAGCCGGACAGTCAGCAGGCGCCACACCTCACCGGCGGCAGGAAGCACGGAGGTGGCCCCGGCCGGGGCGTGGACGCGCGGCCCCCCCAGCACTGCCTGCGTTAGCCCTGCAGCCCCGCGCGGGCGCCCGGCCAGTCCACCCCCAGGGAGCACCCGGAACAGAGCCTCACGGGTGCCCCAGCAGACCCACACCCGAGCGCCCGGAGCAACACTATTCCCGGAAGCCTCAAACGGGACACAGCCCAATTTCCAAAACCAGCGGGACGGAGGGTCGGGCCGTGGACTGCGGAACAGCGCCTGCGACAAGGCAGGGAGGCCAGCCCGATACAAGAGGATTACGGTCTGTGCGACTCCGTTTGTATCGACTCGAGAAGCGAGCGACACCGACTTGTGGTGTTAGGAATCGGGACGGTGGTGACTCGGGGGAGACATGGTGGCTTCGAGGGCCGGGGAGCTGAGGGCACGGCGTGCCCTTCTGCAGGCTTCCGGGGCTTGACCGCATCTGACTTGGGTGCGGGCCCTTCACAGAAGGAGGGTCTGTGCTGACTCGGCGGCGGGTCGGGCGTCCGCTCCCTGTGTGCGTCCGTCATGTTCTGGTCACCCTCACGGTCTCTCAAGCTTGCTCGTTTTTGTCGCGTTAGTCAGTGACCCGCGGCCGGTGAGCGGGCCGGCGGGGGGCTCGGGCGGCGGCCAGCAGCTGTCAGCAGTGAGGCGTCTGCCCAGGACGCTCGCTGTTTCGCACGCCCTGCTGTCGTGCACCGCGCAGACCCCGCACGGTGTGCGTGCAGCCTGCATGCGCCCCAGGGAGCCCCAACGTCACCGACCGGCTTGACCGCGGGTTCGGTCTCCCCTGGGCTCTGGAGCAGAACCCACACCGTCCCCGAGCTGTGTCTGCACGTCACGTCCATGTTCCATCCTCCAGGGAGACTCGGGGAGAACAGCTCCACCGCGCACCCCTTGGGGAGCTCCCCTCCAGCTCTCCCCCGGGCCCTGGCCTCCGAGGCGGCCACTGACCTGTTTGCAGTGGGCGCACCTCGTCAGCATGCGGCAGTGCTTCCAGTAGTGCAGGTCCAGCCCCTCCTCCGTGAAGGCCTCGCTCCTTTCCCCACAGAAGATGCACAGGCTGGAACAGAGCAGGAGCCGCACATGCAGGCACGGGTGTCGTCCAGAAACGCGCCCGCCCGCCCTGGCCGCGGGCCCGCGGGGGGACAGCCCGCTTGTGCGCGGTAGGAGGAGCGGCTGTTGGGGACAAATTAGCTCAAGGTCCCCTCCGATTCTACCCTGGCAGCATAATCTAGCACAGACGCTAGTGAAGTCACGAGAACGAAGACATCTGCCTGACATTCCTGTAGACTTGCCGTGCTGGCCGCACGGGGAAAGTACTCGCTGTCACAGTGCTCTTCTGACCCACGGGCTGCTGACTTCTCTGGGGGCAAAGGGGGCCTGTGGGTCGGGAGGGCCACCGCCCTTCCTAGGTGGACGACGGGGAAGAGCCAGTCGGCTTACAGGACCCTGCCGTGCTTGAGCCAACACCTCCTCTGCGGCACGCGCCGCAGGCTACTCACTTATCTAAGCAGTGATTATCTGGGCCTTCTGGAGCCGGGGGTGGGGCTGCTTTCCCTCCTTGTGTGTCTGAAACGAGAGAAGAAATCATTTAAATAACTTCCTGTAAACGTTTCCAAATGTGTAGTAGCCACTTGGATTGAAACACATTTAAAAGCTACGCGTCAAGGGGCGTCTGGGTGGCTCTGTCGGTGGAGGGTCCGACGCTCCATATTGGTGTGGGTCATGGTCTCGGGGTTGTGGGATGGAGCCCCATGTCGGGCTCTGCGCTCAGTGGGGAGTCTGCTTCTCCCTCTCCCTCTGCTCCTCCCCCCGCTCGTGCTCCTGAGCGCGAGCTCTCTCAAATCAATGAATCTTAAAAAAAAAAGCACACTATGCGACAAGGGTTGTGTTAATCTTCCATCCCGGGCACTTGCTCTGGGACGGAGGCGGCTGCCGCGGGAGACCCGCGCTCGGTACCTACCCTGACTGTCCACCTCCACCGGGGGGGCTCCTTTCCCCTGAGAACAGAAACAGAGAGATCAGGGACAGAGGGCTGCCATGCGAGAGTCTGTCCAGGACAGCAAGTTCTGTTTTCCGACTCCCACCACCAAGTAACAGCTCCGTGAGCTGTCAACACCCAAACGTGTGCCTTCCCCTCACAAGCCCCACTGCGGGCTCCTGCCCTGCTGCTGCTTCCCAGTGGTTCACTGTCCTCAGTGCCCGTGGGCTCTGGGCAGCACATGACCATCACCCTTGTCCCTGGATGCCTGGGGTGCCCCACGAGCCCCATCTCCTTAGCTGCCTCCCCGTTTCCGGTTCCCAGACTCACAGCCCTCAGTGGGGATGACCAAGGGTTCAAGTCCTCTCTCCCTGAAGGTCCTAGGACCCAGCCTCTCCTGCCCAGGCTGAGCAGCTGCCCCAGCCTGCCTGGCTGATCAGCTCTGGAGTCCCCGGCACACACTGTGGGAGACCACGGATGCCTCCCCTTCTCCCCATTCAGGCCAGGCCTCCTCTCACCAGCTTGGGGGCCCTGCTTCCAGGGGTCCTCCCATGCAGAGGCTGGTGGGCCCATGAAAGCCTCGGCAGGCTGATTTATTCTCACCTGGGACTCTCGGCCAGCTTCTTAGGTCACCTGTCCCCTCATCTCGTGTCTGCAGTGGTCTCTGGACACCAGCCACCGGGCTCCAGCCGCCCTCCAAGGACCCTGGCACCCAAGCTCTGGCCCTCTCCTCCTCTTGCCCAGGCTCCCCTCAACCAGGCCCCTGAGGGCAAGGTGTCAGCCAGCAGCCCCTCCCCTCGAGCCCTTCCTGGCCCTGCCCCCTCTCACGCACTCCCTTGTGTATCCTCATCACCATCTGATGCCACTGAAAGGGAGGGTCCCCAACGACGGAGACTTCTGTCTGTTCCGTTCTCTGGCACACACGGTCCCCAGCACGCTTGTGGACTCAGCGGATAACTTGGCATAATAGTGCTCCCATGCTGAGCCAGACCCCGGGCAGCAAGGCAGCCATCAGTCTGATGGGCTGGGCCTTGCTCTTCCTGCCAGGCCCCTGCCCTGGGTCAGACATGCTGTGTCTGGGGTGCTGAGTGTGCAGGGGCGCTCCAAGACGTGGAGTGGATAGAGGGGTCCCTTATGAGCAGCTGAGTGTCACTGGGGGTGGCCAGCCGTGCAGGGCCCAGGCCTTCCCACCACAGCTCCTGGGCTGCCCTAGTCCTCCCCCTGCCAGAGCTCTGGGAGCCAGGTTAGCATGTGTCCTCCTCAGCCCTCTGCACACGGCTATCGTCCCTACAAAGACTGACCATGTCGGGAGCGCCTCACAGCACCCTGGGGACCAAACGGCCTGGTCTGCGGCAGGGGCTGAAGGCCTTCTTGGACTTTCGGTTCCAGAGAACAGGGACACAGGAGATGGCCCTACACGTAACACTTAAGGGACGGGTTACAAACATGGGTACGGTCTGCCACATTTGTAGAGAATCAAGCCCCGCATCATAGTAAGTGACTTATGTCACAGCCAAGCCTGGAGAAGGAGACACAGCCCAGAATACCACCCTAGAGCTGGTGAGGGACAGTAGATTACGTGAGGCTGGCACCTGGCTCACACGATTTCTATGCCTACACAGAAGGCAAACTCAGTGGCACTGGATTTTAGGCACCAAAACCTCTTGAGAGAGATGGGTTTGTGCATTTTGCAGGGAGACAATGTAAACAAGGCTGAAAGCTGAATTTTAGTTTCAAGTTTTACCTTCTTAGTGCTTCGAAGAGCTTAGGAAACCTATCAGTAACTTTTAAATCCTTTTTTCTAAAACTCTGGAGCAACCAGGCGGTCTAAAAATTCTCTGGCGTTCATGGAAGGTTCGGAGCTGGATGGTGGGCCTGGTGCTGACCCTGTGAGAGCACTCAGTGGCTCGGAGTGTACACCTGGATACGGCTAAAACGGATTAAAATATGCTACGAATGTTTCACCGTGATAAAAAGAGCAGAGAAAGAGATCCCATCGTCGTCGGCAACCGTTCGAAGACAGCGGGCTGACGTCCACGCCCGCTGTGCGGTCTACCCTGCGCTGCTCTTTCTTTCACTGTCTCTTCCCCTTGGAGCCGTGGCCCCGGTGGGGGTGGACAGGACTTGGTTTTGTTCCCAGCTTATTCCCGGCGCCCGGCACAATGCCTGGCACCGAGCAGGTGTTCAGCAAACACATAATGAACTGAGAAGAAGTGACGAAGGTGCCGGGAAAGCTGAAGGATGATGTTACCCAGCACCATGTCCACAGGTATCTGTGTGGGGCACGTGGCCTTCGTGGAACCCACACCATCTGGGGCTGGACTCTCTGTAGCTCGGTGCTGTGATGGGGAGGGGGCTGGTGAGCAGCACAGCCTGGCTGTCCCGGCTTAACCCCTGAGAGATCTGTGCTTTAAGTCACTTTAGTTTTAAAAATGTGCTTCCCCACTCGGACGCCTGGGTGGCTCAGTGGGTTAAGCGCCTGACTCTTGATTTGGCTCAGGTCATGATCTCAGGGTCGTGAGATCAAGCCCTGTGTTGGGCCCTGTGCTGGGCGTGGAGCCTGCTTGAGATTCTCCCTCCCTCTCTGTCCCTTCCCCCACTCACGCTCTGTCTCTCCCTCTCTACAAATATAAACAAATAAATTTGTTTCTTCGTTTGTATAGCATTAGGAAAAGTCACGAGCACCTGCCGGACCTGCCTTAGCAGGTGGCTGTGAGAGTCAGACGAAACATGGATGCCCTAAAGGACCATGCTTGAAGGACGCCGGGGGGGAGGGGTGTCAGTCATTAAGCCTCTGCCTTTGGCTCCGGTCATGGTCCCGGGGTCCTGGGACTGAGCCCCGTACAGGACTCCCTGCTCAGCAGGGGGCCTGCTTCTCCCTCTGCCCCTCTCCCACTTCTCTTGCTCAAAATAAATAGAATCTTAACAACAACAAAGAGAAAAGAACCACCCCTGACTCCATGGTGTGAGGCCCCATCCCCAGGAGCCCCCTCCCCCAACGGCCCTTCCTCTTCTGTCCCCTTCTCCCCAGCAGCCAGTGCCTCCTAAATCGTCACTACGGCTCTGGGCCACAGGCCCTCCAGGACACACTCAGCTGTTCTCTCTCTCTGAGCCGTGGCAAGAACCCTCACCATGAGCTCTGTCCTCCTAGCAGCCTGTGCGGGCACAGTGCGGCCCCGTCACCAGGGATGGGCCATGTGGCACACTCTAGAACCTTCTCTTCCTGTACCCCTGAAGCTTCGTGCTCCCTGATGGGCTCCTCCAACCCCTTCCCCTTTTCTTTCAAGTTAAGGACCTGAATGACTGGTGTAAATCCCAGAAACAGGGCAGTCACTCTCTGACCCCTCGGATGGCGTCTCCCGGAGGCCGAGGACCAGGGACTTCCTGAGGGGGAAGAGTTCCCTGAAACCTGCCTTCTTCAGGGCATGGAAATCGGATCTTCACATACAAGCTTCTTCTTGTCCTCTGCCTCTGAGGGAGGCGAGGAGCCCGAAGAGGAAATCTGTCCTGCGCCTCCTGCCTTTAGCCCTGGAGTTTCCTCTCTCAGCATCCCAGCAGCTCGCGCCACTCCCTGGCATCAGGACTAATTCGGACTAGCTGGTGGAAGGCTCCTCTTACGTAACCCGAAACTAGTTTCTGAAAAGCAACCAAGCCTACAGATCTCATGTACATCACGCTGCGACAGGAAAGCGAGCGCGCCGTGTCTGTCTAGTGGGACAGCAGTCGGGGCGTCCGCGAGCGTGCAGGGGTGAAGGAGACGGCAGCCTTCCCAACCTGGGCCTCGGCCTCAGTGTCCTTGAGCGTGGCCAACTGCCCTTGCAAAGCTTTAATTTCTTCTTTCTTTCGTTTTTCCGCTTCTTCTGTGGCTGCTTTCTTCTGTGCCTGGTATGGAAATTATTTTTTCCATTAGAACAGCAATTTAGGGAAGTCTTAGAAATTGGGAGAACATTATGGCACATGAGTTATGTTTCTTACACGTTATTACAGTCACCGAGACTAACAATACAACTGGGGTCAGACCACCTTGCCCAGATTCACCCGATAAACGTTTACTGATGGATAAAACCACACACGTCCTCCTGGCTGTCACTGTTCCTATTTACAGATGCGGAGACCGAGTCTCCCAGGCCGGGTGTGGAGGAGCCAGGATCTCAACTCAGGAGACGTTTCCCTGGTCTCCTGCACCTGAGGCTCCTCGAGTAATCTGTCGATGTATTCGGTGACCAAGTAGCTTCAACAGAGGATTAAGTCATAATTTCATAAAAGTTGACTTACCCTAATTTCAGCATCTGTAGGTCTGCCATCTATTTTAGCAAATCCCTCAAAAATTGTTTTGTAGAGAACATTCTTGCGCGTGGTGTGGTCGTCTGGAGGGAGGTACTCTAGAATAAAAGCCTGGTGCTGCTTATACATGTCCAAAATAACTCTAACCGCTGTCTCCCGGACCTCATACACTCTGTGCTCCAGGGCGCTCACTGAAAACTGAACATAGGTCGGGAGGGGTTCTTGTGGTGACTGAGTCTGACAATAACAGAGTTTATTTTTCCCCACCGTAAAAGAAATAGAGGCACATTATAAAAGCTTGAAAAGGAAAAAAAAGACCAGCACCCACGGAATTCTGGCTACCACGACACCGACTTTTTCTCCGTTTGCCTCACGCACGCAGTGGAGCTCACGCCGGCTGTACGCACGCAGCTCTGCGTTTCGCTCCTCCCCACTCACCAGGCCAACAAACACGTTCTAGGTTCCGTCCTCGCGTAGACTTCATATTAAACATTATGAAATCTTCCAATCACAGAGAAGAGGAAACATAAACTTCGCGTGTCCAACACCCACATTAACCGACGCTGTAATCTGGCCATGTCTGCCTCGGATCTTTAAGAAACGAAACGCGGTAGCAGAGGCCTCTGGGGCCCACCCAGACGCGCGCTCACTAGTGTGTGTGCGCGTGCGGGCGGGCGCGTATGTGGGGTTTTGTTGGATGTTCTAAACAGGACACCGTGCTGGTCCTTCTTTGAAACCTCCCTTCTCCCTGCCGCACGTTCCTGTCAAGGCGTTCGTCGGCCACCATCCATTGCAGCTGCTCTACGGCGCGGTGTCCAAGGACCCGCCGTGACACCTTTGTCCCATCCCGCGCTGTCGCTACCATGCTCAGTAAGCCGACATCTGCCCGTGGGGCTCTGGGCGCTGGCCTCGCACTTCCCATCGCCTCGGCCTGCCGCAGGCTCCTGGTTCTACCCCGTGGGCACCCCCAACTGTGCCGCCACCCTGAGGAGTCCCACGCCTGCAGGTCACCTTCTCCCTTTCCCCCTTTTTTGTACTCCCTCCCCGGGCAACTCCTCAGCCCCATCGGGGCCTTTGGTCCACCCTGGACCCAACACTGTCACCTCCCTCAAGTCTCTCCTGCCCCACGTGCCCATCACCAAGTCCCTCCCGGGGTCCCCTCCTCCTGTGTAGTCACGGGCCAAACGGAAAGTGCCCGCAGACCCGAGAAGCACGCTGACCGGCCCCGTGCCACACTTGCCCCGACAGGTGCCACGGGCGTCCTGGGCAGCGCACAGTGACCCGACTTGAGGCACCTCTGGTCGGCTCAGCTTCTCAGACGTCAGGGGGCAGTTTCATACGTCGTTCTTGTCTCTCAAACTCCAGCGTCCAGTCAGGCTTCAAGCGGACCTCGTCCGTGGAGAGGCCGCCCCTACCCCGCTCCGCGTGCGACCAGCCCTCCCGCGGCTATGCCGGAGCCCAATCCCGTCGGCCGCGCGGGGACTCCGCTCCTGCCGGAACCGACGCCTCCTTCCTTCCTTCCATTTACTTCTTCCTTCTCTTCCCTCCATCTGGATCCATCGTCCCGCGTGCAGGGGGACCCAGACACAGCCGCGTGCTTGACCAGCCGGACGCCTTCTTCCACGGGCACAGCTATGCCACGCGTCCCGGGCCCAAGTGCCCGTCCGGGGAAGGGTGGGTGGGAGCGGCCCGGCCCATAAAGACCCCCTCACCACCCCCACTCGCTTCCTGTTCGGTGACCTCTGAGTCGTGTGAGAAGCTGGTGGTGTCCTCGTGGAAGGCCGTGGAGGCCCGGAGGCCCGCGTGGGGCAGAGCAACCACTCTCCTGGCGAGCTGCATGGGACGGCCCGGGAGTGTGCGCCGCTGCAGGGCACCGGGACGGACGCCCACGCCGCCATCTCGAAGCGGGGCGCGGTGTGACAGGAACTGACAGGTGCGGGGCAGGCTTCCTATTCCGTGCAGGGGAACGAGGAAACTGCCCTCGGAGGCAAGACAGGGAGTGGTCCGTGTGACTGCAGGGCGAGTCGGGAGGAAGGGTCCACCGGGGAGCCGGCAGCGGCTGCCCAGGCGAGTGATGACAGGGGACGGACCTGAGTGCAGCAGGGGCGTGGGGACGCCTGGCCCGCGTCTGGAGGTACCCGCAGGAAGAGCCCACAGCACTTGCTGAGCGAAGAGGAGAACGGCACTGCCCTTTGCAGAAACGGGGAAGGCTGAGGCGGAGCAGGTCAGAGGGGGAGGGCAGGCGCTCCATCGGTTCGAGGGGCGGACACGGCTTGCCGGAGGAGCCAGGCGTCCGGGGAGGGCAGGCACAGAGACTGTGTCTTCCACAGACGGGTCACCGAGGGAAGGGGTGTGCACAGAAATGAGAAAAGGAGGCCTGGACACTCCAAAGTTAACGAGATCAGGAGGATGAAGAAAAACCAGAAGAGAGGTCCAGACGACGAGACCAAGCGTGGGATAAGTGGGGCACGGAGCTCCAGAAGCCGGGGAGGGGGTCTTTGAAGGCTTATTTACTTCAGTGTCTAAATCACACTTCGGTAGAGGAAACACAGGAACGGAAGTGGCCTGACTTGCTCCTGCCTCTCCTGATGTGACTCCATGATGACCCGGTCCAGGCTTCTGAGTCGCTGCACACGTGGGATCCACGGAGACCCACCCCTTCCCGCACGGACGGGAGCGAACGCGGAGCGCGGATGCGTGGGCTGCCCGGGGACGAGCTGTCATGAGAGCGCCATGGCTCGGCGTCTGGTCAAGCGCCGGCCACGCTCCGAGCTCCCTTCCCGCACATCTGAAATTCGGGAGAAGGGCCTCCTTGCACTGGCAGAGTCTCTCCCAGAACGTCTCTGCTTTCGTCAGGGCGGCCCGTCCCGCTGTGCCACTGGGTGTCCTCAGGGACACTGTGCTTCTCTGTTACGGACACGGGTTCTCTGTGGTCTGCCCGCCACCGCAGGCCAGCGTCCACGCGTACGAACTGCCTCGCGGCAGAACGAGGAGCGGGAAGCCTTTGGTGCCCTCCTTTGCCAGGTGGCGTGGCGGCCACTGCTCTGAAGCCGTCCCCTCTTTCACTCACTCAACAAACACCGATGGACCAGACACCCCCCGCTCCAGGCCCATCTCAAGCGCCGAGGCCTCGGCCGCACGGCACCAGAGCTGTGCTTACCTTCATCACGTTGTCGACGGTGAAGCCCGTGCCCCCGGTGCCCAGGTCTTTCAGAAGCCGGGCCAGGAGGCCGATCTGGCTCATGGCCAGATGGTTCGAAGCGTTGGCTTTTAACGGCTGCACCAAGTAAGATGGGATAATTTGGAGAGACTTGACTTCCTTGAACAAGGCCATTTCCTACAAGAACCAACATGACTGTTAATCTGTATTGGAAAATGCTAGAGGCAGCTTAGTATACTTCAGTTTAGTCCTTGAAGTCAACGTCGAAGGAAAAAATAGGGAATAAAATATGGTGGTAAAATAGTTTATCTCTAAGGACGCCTGGGTGGCTCAGTTGGTTAAGCGGCTGCCTTCGGCTCAGGTCATGATCCCAGCGTCCTGGGATCGAGTCCCACATTGTGCTCCTTGCTCGGCGGGGAGCCTGCTTCTCCCTCTGCCTCTGCCTGCCACTCTGCCTGTGCTTGCTCTCTCTCTCTATAACAAATAAATAAATAAAATCTCTAAAAAAAAAAAAAGTTTATCTCTAACATGCTCGTATTCTATTTAAGATACGATGATTAAAAACAAAAACCCCAAATCATAAAAAATAAAACATGATCACTCACAGATAAATGAAGCCTTTACAAGAAATGTGATCTAAAACTTAAGATTTCACTGCTCAGGATTTCCCAACTTCAGGAAAAAGGTTTTCTAATTTCTAAAATTCTAAAACAAATGATACTGTGTCAGTATTCATGACCTGCTGGCCTAGAGGGGAGCAATACATGGTCTCGGGGTGGCAAGACCCCTCGTGGGCTCGCGGGGGCGTGTGAAGTCCCATGGCCCGTGAGCGAGTTTTTCTATAATTAAGGTATTTAGCACTCCGGCAGCCAGACACAGGAAGGGGAATGATGAAATACCGAAGCATGTGGGCTGTGACACAGACAGAAAGCAGTTTTGGGAGCTCCTGGGTGGCTCAGTCGGTTGAGTTCCGACTCTTGATTTCAGCTCAGGTCCTGATCTCGGGGTCAGGGGATGGAGCCCCGCGTCGGGTTCCGTGCTCAGCGGGGAGCCTGCTTGGGATTCTCTCCCTCAGCCTCGCCCCCGTCTCCACTTCCTCTCCCTCCCTTAGAAAATACATAACGAAATGCAGGAATGACCCACTCTCGTTTTCAATGTGCCTTTTGAGACATGCACCTTCCCCAGACTCGGAGCCCCACGGAGCGGGAGCATCTCGCCGGGCTTGAGCACCACGTGCTTTACCTCCCTGTCAGTGCAGCCCACTTCCATTCGTTCTGCCCCAGAACTCAGGGTGAAGGCGATGAGACAGGTCTTTCTCACACTGGAACGACCCCCCGGGACACCGGGAAAGCTGCGGAGTCCTTCCCAACAGAATGTTGTATGGAATCGGGAGGGACACACGGACCTGCTGAAGCCCAAGCTCGGGTCTCACTCACGGTCAGAACCCAGAACTCTCTTGCTTTCCCCACAACACCTGGCCTGCAGGAGGCACGTCTGCTGAACGAACAAAACTGTGTAGACTGAGGTCATCCCACGATACTCTCTCTTTACCCCCCGTTTTCTATCCCATCTATCGCCTTCTTTCTGGAAGCTCCCAGAGCGTCCTAGAGAGCAGTATTAGAGACGAGTCAGATGCTCATCAGAGGCAGCTCCGGCTCTCAGAGCACCGGGCAAGCAGGAAAAGGGGTCATGGGAGGACCGACAGTGCTCTTAGGAGAGAAGGAACCGGTAAGGTATTCACAAAGTCAAATAGGGTAGTAACGGGCTCCTTATTTACTGTTTCGAATTTTACGACGAAGTTCGTACCTGAATAAAATTTGAGGCTACGACTCGGAGGCGAGCAGAAGAGTCTCCAGTCCTGGTGAGCAGGACGGGGATGGTTCTTTCCACACAGTGAGCGGTTTCAAGCTTGCTCAGTTTGTGTTTAGGAATGTACTGCATTATTATCATTTTCAACAATTTCAAAGAAGCCTGAAAAACCTAGGAAAAAAGCGGAAAAAGCAGAGAAGTTCCCGTGACGGCACTCCAGCAAAGAGAACACACTGACGGCTGGTGGCAGACACGAACGTTAGGCTGGACAATCCGTGCTGCCCCAGAGGCTGGAGAGAGCCCACTGGAAACCACCTTCTGAACGCAGCACCGCGTCCGGAAGGCCCGTGCTCTCGTCTCGCGTGTCAGGCGGCGCCGCCATTGGCCTGGAGGCCACACCCTGAGCCCTCCTAGCTGCGGATGTGCAGGCAGCGTGCCCCGGGGCGTGCTCACTCTCATGGCCCCTTCCGAGTCAGGGGAATCCAGGAATAAACCCAAGCTCCTCAAGTTCCGAGAAAAGTAAAAATGGGAACCGAGCGTGTCATCAGTCCCCGGGAGCCGGGCCTGGGTGGACCTTGGCTTCTAGGGCGCGGGGAGGCTGATGATGGTCAAGGGCAGTGCGCTTGGTGAGGACAGACGGCACAGGCTCTTCGCTGACCATGTTTCTTGCTGGAGAACCTTCGTGCCTAGTGACACGCTGTGCTACCCCCGTGCCACCCGAGCCCCTGGGGCACCGCAGCCGGGACTCTGGGGGCGGAGGGCACTCACCGGGGTCACTATGTCCCTGAGGGCTCTTCTCACAAGGAAGACGGATGCGCGCAGCGTGTTCTTCAGCTCCTCCTTCGGGGCCCCGGCAGGCGTCTCCGTCAGCCGCTTGTATAGGACGAGCAACGCGTCTTCCCGGTACGACCACGTCCTGGAGTAGGCCCCTGCGACCTACCACAGACCGGAGGCCGGCCCGACTCAGCGGGCACAGCCACACCGCCCCCCAACTCCGCGCAACCCGACACGCCGAGAAAAGTCTCTGGGGACAGAATAAGCGTGTGTGTTTAGGGGAAGTGGTTTCTCTACCACTAAACACTGAGTTCTGTTAAAGTACGGCAAGTAGAAGTTCCGCCAAGAGATATCCTGGGACCAAGGGGAAAGCCCACTGGGCTCATTTCCGTACGGAGACACCTCCGTCTTCTGCTCTCTTTGCCGTCATCTCCCCTGGGACGGGCAGGTGCTCCAGGAGGGGGCAGACGTTCAACCCCAGCTCCACCAGCACGAGACAGAAAACCCCAGTCTAAAAGGAACATGCATTCATAAAATCTTAAATTCTAGCCTCTGTTTCTGGTGTTTTATATAATTAATAACTACTGAAAGATTTCGGCTGAATACGGAGGCCAAAGGGGAGCCAACAATGTCAGGAAGCCGAGGGTGCATCTCTGGACATTTCCTACCCAATCGGCAGACCCGCCCGCTGCCCTCGGCCTACCAGGCTTTCTCCCAGCACGTCCACGGCGGGGCCGGCCTCCCTCAGGGCCTTCTCGGTCAACGGCTCCGGCTCTCCAGCGCCTCCTCCTCTGGGAGCCTCGCTGACATCAGTGTCACTCTTTTCCGGTTCCAGGACAGCCGCTGCGGGCTGCCTCCGCGAGGCAGGAAGGGGCCGCTCATCGTAGGGCACAGGCGGGAGCTACGGGAGAGGAAGGGAGGCTGCAGAGTCCTCCGGGCTCCCCGCCCACCGCCACCACGCCCACACCGCAGCCCCGCTGCTCCGCTGGACAGCAGTTGTATCAGATCACAACTGGAAAGAGGAGATCACGGTTTGCACCCCTTTCTAAGCGCATTGCAGAACCAAGAGGAAAGCGACCTGGATCCAGCCCCCGCTGCCACCTAGCGCTAGTGATCACAGCTCGGCGGACGTGCAGCTTACAGCGGTAAGGTTATTGTGTTTTCTTTCCCCACAAGGCTTCTGTTCTTTTCCTTAGTTTGTGACTTAGAAATAAGTATCAGGCCTCCTTCTAAATGTGATCCTTACCTGGCAGATGTATGCTAAAGCAGAGAGCCAAGCCCATGACCCTTCACAGCCTTCCTGTGCTCTGGGCAGACGGTGGTCTGCCACACGCACCCCCGAACCCCGCAGAGGCTCGCTGGGCCCCCGCCATGCGATGGGCGACATGGACACCCCCCTCCTGGGGCTTCCATCCACATGCCACCTGACACGTACATAGGTGGCAACCGTTCGGGAAATTAGGCGACAACAGACTCAAGAATCCTTTCCGAGGCAGGTGTCACGGTGACACATCAGATAGCCGCTGAGTTATCAACTGGCTGCTTGCGCAGATGAGTTCCTCGTGTTCTAAAATCTACTCTGCCCTCAAACAAAACATGCTGACAGGTGGACAAAGGGAAAGTTGGGGTATTTTACAGCAAAGTATTCAATGTGACTTAGAGCAATGACGCTACAGGCAAGATGCTCCCAGTGGGGATGTCAGGGGCCTTCAGAAGGGTGCCCTGGAGGGTAGCAGCACCAGTGATGTCCTCTCCGGCTTTCCTGGGCCTCAGGCTGCAGCACCCAGTTGCCCGTGCCCACCTGACACCCGCCTCCCCCCCCCCCGAGTCCACCAGCCACGCCACCCTGCACACCCGCTGGGGCTCCTGCGAGGCCCTCCTTCGGTCCTCGCCATCACTCCGAGGCGGGCACGGGACTGACAAACTCAGAGACTCTTGCTCAGAACGGGACGCATTCCCACTCCGAGGGGACAGCGTGCAGACGTGAAGCTGAGGGCCGTGTGGCCGCTCCAGCTCTAGGGAGACTGGGAACCACAGACACGGAGTGGAGAGACAGGGAGAGAGCAGGTGCTGAGGACACTGTGAAGCTGCTGAGCCCTGAAGCCTACACGAGCTCCGACGTCCCGAGCGGCCCCCGTCTGAGCCAGGTGCTCTGGGACTCGCAGCACAGAAAACCCTCCAAGCACAGTAACCGCACAGGACTCTGGGGAGGTTCTACTGAAGCCGGTTCATGCCAGGCACCCTACAGACACGGTCTCGTTTGTTCCCGGAAACAAAGCTTCAAGCAGATGCTCGTACATTTGTACAGAGAGGAAAGCAGAGGCTCGGAAAGATGGGGGGTCCTGGACGACCAGATGATGGGGCAGAAGCAGGGGGGCCTGCACCTCTGACTGTGGACAGGACCTCAGCGACATGTCATTACCTGCTGGCTGTGTCTGCCACCGCGTTCTGGTGGCAACATTTACCCTCTCCTGGAACATAGGCCAGGGACGTTCTGCCATCGCGCGCCCTGGGCATCAGGTGGGTCGCCCCGTGTGTCTGCTGAACAAACCGCACGCGGTCCGAAACCCAGTCACCTACATGGGTCTTGAGATGAGGGTCTGAGGCGGGCCGTGAGGGGTCCACTGCAGGGTCCTGAGAAGGGCCCAGGGGACGCGCTGGAGGCTTGTCCTGAAGGCAAGGCTCTGCAAACCGGCTTTCTGGTGCGCTTTCTTCCGGCAGTAGAGACGGCACTGGCCGTGAGTGGCGAGGACTGGTGGAGGGAGCCAGGGGCTGGAGGGGCAGGTCAGAAGGCCTTCGCATCTGGGGAAAAACGGGACACTTCACTCCCAGTGCTGTTGCCACACCCTTCTGGAGGGGAGGGGGTGACAGGAGCACTTAGGAAGGCAGAGTGACAATCTGCGTAAATAGTGTCCCCCAGTCCTATCCCAGGCTTTCAACTGTCTCGTGATGGTGGCTGTGTGCCCTACAGAGCACACCCGGGCGCCGGCGTGACGGCAAGCACGGGGCCCAGGACACCCAGCGTAGAAGCACACACACACACCTGTCAGCAAGGACGTGGCACGTGGGGTAGGAAGCACCTGGGCGGCCCCCAGCCCTGGTGTGGCCATGTACCCCATGGGGGTAAGAGCAGGCTGTTTTGTGTCATTGTGACATGGCTACCGTGTGCCTACCACGGCAGTAAACATGCCGGACAGATATCCTCATTTAATGCACGCTTTGACCCCACAAATGGGACAAGGAAACTGAGGCAGAGTGGTTAAGGAAGGACCATGAGATCACACTGCCAGCAAGGGGGCCGGATCAGAGCCCAGGCAGCGTGGCTCCAGGGTCCGTCCTGTCCTGCATGACTGTGGCACGCAGGGTGCACACCCGCTGCTCTGGGGCTTCTAGAGATCCGTGGCGGAGCGTCTCCCAGGACACATGGTCTCGACAAGCCGAGGCTATTAGGGTTCTCGGCACACGACCGCCCCCCGTGGCCACTCGCAGGGTATACGTGGGGCAGCGCTGTCCTCAGGTCATCTTACAAATGAGGGGGGCGAGCAGAGGAGAAGAGGTGAGGTCCCGGGCTGTCCCTTCACCCCCTGCCCTGAGTCTGCCTGCGAGCACGTGCCCAGCAACACCTCTGATGGGGGTCCCGGAGCTGACGCCGCCTGTGGGAACCGTGGCCTGCCCGGGAGGGAGCCGTGTGCGCTCCTGGGCGCCCTGGGGGGATGCGTGGGTCCTGCAGGGCGGGGCCGGGCACCCACCTGCTCAGCGTCCACGAGGCTGTGCAGCTGCAGCTGCTCGTACACCTGGCTGCGGAACCGCTTCATCTGCAGCTTCTTCTCCTCGGCCAGGTCGTAGTCCTCCCTCTCCACCGCGCAGCGCTTCTCCACCTCGAACCGCCCGAGCCGCTCCCCGACCTGAAGCACACGAGCCCCGCGGCTTCAAATGTGCCTCCGCCCCTGCACCAGTGCACAGCGAGGCCCGGGGTGCCACCCGCCCGCGGAGCCCACTCTGGGGTGGGGGCGCCGAGCCCAGGCCATGCGACAGCAGCTGCGCTGGCCCGCACCGCGCGAGTTCACGGGGTCGGGAGATGTCTCAGCGTTTCTGTCCCTTTAGGACGGCAACGTGGCGTCTGAGGACGGCTAGGACGGGCTGAGTGTGCGGCCTCACTTCCATTTCACCAGGGGCTCATCTGTCCCTAACGTTACTTTGCTGACCTCCTCCGACCCATACTAGTGTCTACAGCTTCCAGCGACCTGCGCCTCTGCTGTGGCAGCAGTCAGGTCCCCTGGCCGCCCTCTCCCATACTGAGCGAAGACCATCCTCTCCGGGAGCAGCACCTTTTGCAAATCAGCAATAGCTTGTTTCAGCTTCTTGGCGTAGTCATAACGCTCCCTTTGGACGGCTTCACGTTTCCGCTCATCTAATTTCCGTATGATCTGGGCAACTTCTGGATCTTGGTACATGTCAAAAGCTAAGTCGTCTAGCGGAGAAATATAGTCAGATTTCCTAAAGGAAAGAAATGAACATTTCAGAGCTGACTTCGCCAAGGGATCCAGGGCGGTGGTAGAGGGAGCCCTCTGGGCTCCTGCTAGGAGCGGGGCAGCCCACACACCCGCTCCTGGGGCATTCCTGCTGAGACAGTACAGTAGAGGCTCACAAAAATCAGGAAGGGGCCTCAGGCCACCCAGCTCTTAAGGGCAGGCAGGTCTCCTGAACATTAGTTAAACTGCTCTGGGGGCATCTGAGCCTTCGGTACATTCATTCTTCCATAAAATTTTGAGTGTAGACTCTGCCCGGCTCTGTTCTGGGCATCAGAGACACAACCATGCCTATGAATCACTTGTAGACTAGGGGGAAAAGCCCAAGCCAAAGCAGACTGCCAGGCCCCATCCTCAGAGAGGCTGACTTGGTGGGTCCCAGGCGGTCCAGGCATCCGCATTCGGCACCAGCGCCACGGTGACCGCAACAAGCACCAAAGATGCTGGTGGGCTACACCGTGGCCTCAGCTAAGAGGGTCAGGCTGCACGGTATCCCAAGTCCTGGGAGATCAGAAAAATCCTTCCAGCAGTCAAAGTTCTGTTTAGTGGTCTGAGCAACCCATTCCTGATTACCATCTCATTCTTCCTCTCAAATTCTACAGCGGCTGGCAGCTTTCTCCGGGGCCTACCGGCGCAGCGCCAGGCTCAGCGCCCAACAGCAGTGCGGACCAAGGACGGGTTCCAAGTCTCCGCCTGCCGCGCCAGCTGCACAGAGTAAGCCAGTCGTTGGCTGTGACTTGGATACCTTTAGATATGGGCAAGTCTCCGTGGAAGTATTACTTATCACAAAAGATTTGATTGTCTAAAAATAAACTGAAACAGGACCCAGGATGACATCGTTTCTCAGACGATCACATGTTCCCCCCAACACTTCCCGACTCCTGGAGATCAGGACATGCATTACAGCAACTCCACCAGGCCTGGTGGTGGGCTCAGCAGCTTGGAACATCACTTAATTTCACGAGGACCAAAGAGCAACACACTTTGGTATTCGCACAAGGTTAACTACTTTTACTGAAACACGTACTGTACTTTTAAGTCAAAGTTACTTTGCCTTTAAGTGCTAGAGATGAGAACAAAGACTTCTTTATGAAAACGCTACACAGAAAAACATGTCATCTGGCCCGGGAGTCACAGTTCCAGGGCCGTGGGCGGCTTCCCGAGAACAGGTCTTGCTTGGCTCACGAATGCCCCCCAGCGGAGGCCCTGGCTGGGCCCCGCACACATGCTTTCCACAGCCCGAAAGCCCTGTAAAGTCAGGACAGACAAACTACCATCGGCCAGTCCAGGGGGCCAACTTGATAAGGAACTCGTGGGGCATGCGTGGGGCCCCACTGCCCTCAGCTCATTTAAACAGAGTCCAAATAACCCGAACGACTCCCATGGGAGACCCTCAAACTGACCGCTGGGTAGGCTGCCCGTGTTCCACCAGCTGGAGCTTCCCCGAGGGCAGAGCTGAAGAGCTGTCTCAGGGGCGGGGCCGAAAGACAGGGAGGGACCGTGTGGCAGTCCCCACCAGGACAGGTAAAGAGGGCACGGCTATTACTGTCAGGCACAGGGAGAGGCTGCGGGGGACCGAGGGCTGTGTAGGGGAGAGGTCACTCTCCTATTTTATACACATTCAGGGACAGCCTCTACTTCTCAAGCCCTCCCTACTGACAGCCACCCCGTGGCAGCCAGGCTGGGGGCCCAGGGAGGCTCCATAGGAAGCAAGACAGTCCGAACCAATGACAAAGAAATTCACTCTGAAGCCGGGCTCTTGTGCTTGCAGAAAACACGGAGAGATTCTCTCTGCGGTCAGTTAGGAGCCACTGCTGTGCCAAGTGTGCGAGCCAGTGGACGGTGAGCCTTGCTTCCGGGGGAGCCTCCCCTGGGCCTGCAGCCCGGGATTCACAAGGGCCCGAGGGAGGCAGAAGCCACACAGTCATGGGGCGGAGGAGAGTGGGGAGGGCTTAAGCGGACATCAGATGAAGCTCTAGTGACTGATGATCTGGGTCCGCCGATTCCTTTCATTCTTGCCTGTGACGCTGGCTGTGCCGGTAAAATATCACAGGACGGCGACAGGCCTCTCACCTGCACGTAGGAGCTTTCAAGCAGTATGTGAGCGCACAGGAGATGGAGCAGGACCCACAGGGCCATAAATGAAGGTGTGCTAAGTCCAACACTGACCTTAATCTTTAATAAGAGTCTTTAAGGCAATCCCATCAGTGGCTTATCTAGCTCAGAACGGAATTCAGAGGGTCTCGAACCTGCAATCCTCTGCAGGTGACTCACACTTTGGCCATTCTGAGAAAATCCTAGGAGCTGATGGCCTTGTGGGGAGACTCTTACCCGGTACAAGTTCCTTCCAGAGCTGGGTCCTCGCTGTTGTGCCCCAGGTAATGGTCAATCAGCTTCTCTCTAGAGGTCTTTGGGAGAAAAAGCTCTGCTTAGTGTCTCAGAGGAAAACAGGAACAACGTGAAACCTTAACCAAGAGGCGGTGTGATATAAAGATGTCAGCAGGCTTCGAGAATCCTACTCTTTTGGAGACACAATTAAAATAATTTTTTAAAGATTTATTCATTTGGCAGACAGAGATCACAGTAGGCAGAGAGGCAGGCAGAGAGAGAGGAGGGGAAGGAGGCTCCCCGCTGAGCAGAGAGCCCGATGCGGGACTCGATCCCAGGACCCTGGGACCACGACCTGAGCCGAAGGCAGAGGCTTTAATCCACTGAGCCACCCAGGCACCCCGATACAGTTAAAATTCTTGAGTAAAAGAAAGTTTAATACGCCCCAGCTGCTAAAAATTATCTGCTAGTCAACCATTTCATAAAGATTTTCACGCTGTTTATGACAAAAATAATCAATCCTCTGTTGTTAGAAATACATCTTCTTCTTTAGAATGAAACTCCCCTGGGGCGCCTGGGTGGCTCAGTGGGTTAAAGCCTCTGCCTTCGGCTCAGGTCATGATCCCAGGGTCCTGGGATCGAGCCCCGCATCGGGCTCTCTGCTCAGCAAGGAGCCTGATTCCTCCTCTCTCTCTCTCTGCCTGCCTCTCCACCTACTTGTGATCTCTGTCTGTCAAATAAATAAATAAAATCTTAAAAAAAAAAAAATGAAACTCCCCAAACTTACAATATTGCTTTCATCACCAAACTCCACAGGGTCTCCGATGATATTCACTGCAACCAGAGCGACCTACGGAAGAGGGAAGCGGGGGAGGTTAAGTGTGAAATGCTCGTGGTGACGCACCTCTTTACTGCAAGCCGCGTGCTCACGCCGTCGTCAGATGGGATGACAGGCACCGAAGCGCACTGACTGTGAAACGTCACGCTACAGCATTATTATTACTAGTTCTTGCAAACGACGTACATTAATGTTCTAGCGCCTAATCAGATGGTTATTTCAACATCTAAAGTACATTGAGATGGTCACGGCTCACAACCTCCTCCGTTTTAACAGAGCATCGCGTCGAACCGTCCCTGCAGAGTCCAGCACGGGGTTCCGTTCCACGTCGGAAAACCGGACAAGGGACGGAAAGCCGGAGTCAGCACGGCTCGGTCTGTCTGGGTCCGTGGCTCCCCCCAAAGGCGGAGGACTCCCCTTCCCACATGCTCCCTCCCTCGAGCATCAGTGCGGCCCAAGTGAGTGAGGGGATGTAACTGTGGGGTCGACAGTCTTCAGGGTCACGGTCACGCACTGCGGCGGGCCAAGCAATGGAACCGCACCTCAGAGCTGTCAGCCTGCACGTTCCTGAAGACTCTGCTTCGGACATGACTGTTTCTACCTCATGAGTCGTGCCCAAACAGAACCGAAAGATGAGAAGAGAAAAAGGAAAAGAAAGATGGGGCAGGAGGGAGGGAGAGACAAGAATGAGGACTCGGAGCCCGGCCGCCACCGTGAGATCCACCTCCAAGTCCAAGCAGGGGATTCGTCTTGTACAGCGTCAGCGGGCGTCACCTCACAGAAACCCCGCCAGCTGCGTAGTGGACGCAGTACAAATTGTGAAAAGCAGCAGATGTTATTGACTTTAAACCTGACACCACCACGACGTCCCCATCTCCCGGCATAACCGATTCTCTCCTCCCGCCAAGCGTCTGGGTTGGGGCGGCTCCTGACGGCTCGGCTCCCGGGGAGCCTCTCACTCTTCCACAAACGTCAGCAACTTAAACGAAATCTGAAGGCCTCTGCCTCCCCGCGAAGCTGCGAGGAGGTGGGCAGTGGTCAAGGTGAGCGCGTCTCACCTGATTGTACATGTTGTACTTGTTGACGTGGTTCTCATGAAAAATCAGCTTCAGGAACTGTCCTACCGCATCCACGTAGACGGACTTCAGCTCCCGGGCTTTGCAGCCCGTCTTCTCGTTGTCACAGAGAGAGACGTAGCTGAAAGGGACAGCACGCGCCCGAGTCACGCGGGCAGAAAACGTGCGCACCGAAACGGAGCTCAGCGGGTTTCAGTCAAAGTCAAGTCCAGGATGGGAACGCGTCGGGAAAAGCCCAGAAACTGTAGCCTGCCCAGTTTTCTGGAAACAGGCTCTGCGTGTGAGGAGCAGAGACGGACGCTGCTGTCACCGACAGCGTGGCTTCCGAGTGCGTCCCCGGGGGCAGCTGCTCAGACCCACACCGGAGCCCGACCCGGGACCGACCGCTCAGGTACGGGGGCGTTGGGTGAAGAGCTCCCGACACGAGCCTTCCGTGTCACTTACCCGAGTCTCCGGAACCGCTCGGCCTGGTAGGGCGCGAAGTACTCGGGTAGGCTCTCGCTGACGTAGAATTCCACCTTGCTGGCGATCATGTACTGGTGGGCGAGCAGCTGCAGCTTCCTGATCCGACACCTCTCCACCATCTGAAGAACGATCTCTTGTGGAAACTGGCAAAACCTGAAAGCAAACACGTGTTACTCTCACAGTCACTCAGAGTCTCCGCGCCGGCTCCCAGCAGCGTGCACGGCGCCCCGCATCGGCCCGGCCGTCTGCAGGGGCCCAAGCTCCGGTTCAGAGCGGATCCGCCTGCCCCACCCCCGAGGTGAATCACGCTTCTGGCAGCTGGAAAACGGTCTGAAATGAAGTTCAGCACGAGATAAACACAGCAGTCTTAAGCGGCTGTCACGGTGGGAAGGACAGAGCCAAAGGACTCCGCGCAGGAAGCCAACCGGCTCCGGAAAGCCACTTGCTCAGGGGCTCCGAGGGCGGGTGCCTCCCGCGCCAGCTCAGTGGTCGCAGGAGAAGCCCGCGACGTCCTCGGGCGAGCTTCCAGTTTCGCCTCGTAATAGTGGCCTACATGAGAACGGGCTGCACAGCCACAGCGTCGGCTGCAGGGTCTGATCGTGACTGGCCACAGAGCACAGCGCCCAGACAGCGGCTGCTACGTATGCCGAGCTGGCCGAGCTGCATTACTGGAACAGGGGTGTCGAAGGCCCTGGGAGGGGGAAGCAGCAGAGGACGGAGCGGCTGGCAAGGGCCCGGCGGCCTTGTGGGGGAGTCCACTCCTGCCCATGGCCAGGCTCCCTCTCCCTCCGCCACCGTTCCCTGCGGCCCCCACCTCCACTGAGAAAACAGGGCTCAAACGGGGCTGCTTGCGCTGCTCCCCGAATGGACCAGCATTCCTGCCGGTGCCCCATCCCCCACTCACTCCCCTGGACGGAACCAGAGCCTGCCTATCCCCACCGGGGCTTTTCTCTCCCCTTCACTCCCATCAACACACAAACACACTCTCGAAACCCCATTTTAGGAACCCCTCCTGTGAGCCCACAGCCTTCTCAGCTCCCGTGCCAGCACTTGGCTGCCCTGGCAAACCAGCAGCTTGGTCATGCAGCCCGCCCCAGTCCCCTCCAGGGCACTTGGCCCGTATTTCCCCGGCTTACTCTTGCCAAGGCCACCGCTGAGCCGCACCATGCCGTGTGCAAGCGTACTTCCCGGTCCCGGCTTCACTCAGCCCCTAGGCCTGAGCCCGTACGACCTCGTCCGGGCCTGCACTGCCCCTGGGCTGGGTTCCAGGCTCCTTCCTCTGCCTGCACTGACCGGCGGGGAGCCTATCAGACCCCGGCTTTAGAAACCTCCCGCTCGCCAAGGAACCCCAACTAGACATCGCCCCAAATCTAGGCCTATCTTCGAGCTGGTGATTTGACATTTCCATGCTGACACCTGAAAGGCATGAGATACGACAGAAAAAACAAACTCCTGACCCCAGCCCCCTCCTCCATCCTTGGCAGCCCATCTCCTCATCCCCGCTTTGCCCACTGGGCACTGGCGCCACCAGCCCCCGGGGCCCTCTTCACCCACTGCTGCGTAGCGAGTGCCGGGTCTCACAGCAGCACGACAGAAGAGAGGAAGGGAAGAGCACACAGAGGAACACCAGGCTGAGCGCAGGACGATCTGTGCAGCCGCCGTGTCTAACTCTGAGGGGTGTGCAGGGGTGCTGGGGGAGGGCGTGTGGTGAGGAGGGGCGGGGGAGCTCAGACCGGATGGCCTCTCACCCCAGAGGTGCGGCTGCCTGGAGTGTTCAGAGATGAAATGCTCATAAGAGACGCACCTGAGGCAGGACAGCTAGGACAAGCTAGTGACACGAGCGCTCCTCTGTCCCCCGTGGCGGTCAGGCGTGGCCCCAGGTGTGTAAGATATTTACTGCCCTCGACGCTGGGCACGACTGTTACGACCGCCAGTGAGGTCACTCCAGGCACGAAGACACTTACGGATCGATTACGAAAAAACCTCCTCCAGAGGGGTTTAAAGAAAACCGCGAACAAAATTTGGAAGTTGTATGTTTTTAAGATCTCCCAGAAACGGGTCTAGGACTGTGTTATCCAAATGTCATTTGTAGAGCTCAAGCGTGCATCACAGCTGTCCTTTGGGGACACTACGAGGTGACAGGACGGTGGGGAACGTGAGAGGCAGGGACCGGGAGGGGCACATCGGGATGGGCAGCCGGCCTCACCGGCGGGAAGCCTGAGCAGGCCCCGGGGCTCCTGAACACCTAGGACTCTAGCTTTGGTGAAGACCGAAGACCTCTCAAAGAAGGCTTACTCTCAGAGGAGGTCACGGAGAGACACTACCTAGTACTATGTTACTCCAGCAAGGGGCACTCGTAAGGACACACAAATATTCCAGACAGCCATTGGAAAGAGACGCTCTTGGTTAAAGGTTGGGGTTCACCAAGTCTTACCCACAGGAGCGCAGCTGTGAAACCAGGGAGCCTGGCACAGAACATGGATGGGGCGGGAGGCCCAGTGGGCCACCAGGGAAACTGGCTAAACAGCCGTGTGCGGTCCCTTCTCCCTGTCCTCTGTGACACATTTCTTAAGTGAAGGTCAGTTAACGTTATAAGGGAAAAAGTCCCCCCATGTTCTCTTTAGAAACATGTAAAGATGGAAACAAACGAGCCCATCACTGCACAGACGGCGCGTGGTTCTGAGGCCCGAGTTGTGACACAAAGCAGAAGCGTCAGAGGAAGGCAGCCCGTGGTCCCAGCCCACGGCCCCAGCCTGGCCCACCTCGGTGACCTCCACCCGCTGACGGCTGGCGCGTGGATCATTAGTTCTCGGGCGCTGAAGCCGTCTTCATGTCCAGAGGAGCTGACGACAACGAAGCCAATCTTGTGGGGCATCCTGGGCACTGGGCTGTTTACAGAACAGGAGAGACTTCTTTAAGATAACAGAACCTGGTAACCTTTTACAACATTGAATGTGTTAGCTCAGCCCTGCTCATAGACAGAATCATTCACAACATACCAGAATTTTCCCACTGCTTTGAAAAAACCTCGTGTTTTTGGTTAAGTGTTTCTCCTAGGAGCCTCTACCTCTACTTAAGGTACCATTTATCTTGACGGTTTCCAAATGTATGTCCTAAAAACTTGACCAGTGTTGTGGGCTGAATGGTATCCCCCAAACAGGATGCAGTCCTAACTCCCGATACCTGTGGGTACGAGCTTTGCTGGAAACAGTCTTTGCAGATGGAATGGGGTGAAGACGAGGTGGTGCTGGAGTAGGTGGGCCCCACCACAAAGCAAGTGAGAGACACAGACAGGCACACAGACAAGAAGACCAGCCGAGGAACGCCCAGGACTGCTGTGAGCACCAGAAGGTGGGAGAGGCAGGAACGACCCTCTCGTGCAGCCTTTACAAAGAGCAGGCCCGGGGCACCTGGGGGGCTCAGTGGGTTAAGCCGCTGCCTTCGGCTCAGGTCATGATCCCAGGGTCCTGGGATCGAGCCCTACATCAGGCTCTCTGCTCAGCGGGGGGCCTGCTTCCTCCTCTCTCTCTCTGCCTCTCTGCCTGCTTGTGATCTCTGTCTGTCAAATTAAAAAAAATAAAAAATAAAAAAAAAAGAGCAGGCCCCGCGGACACCCGGAGGAGAGTGGGTTTCTAGCCTCCAGAGCACATTTCTGTTGTTCTAAGGCGCCCACTTTGCGGCACTTTGTTAAGATGTAAACACCAAGTTTTTTTATATTAGTTAGGAAATTACTATAACCAGGGTGCTAACAAGTTATACAAAAAAAAGGAAGAAACGGGTGGTTTAATCAACAGCACAGTAGCTGCTGGGTGCAAATGCGAGGCCCGAGCAGGGAGGGCATGACTACGGGGACCTACATGCCAGGGGAAGAGATGTGCATCCGGGGCCTGCGTGAGATACTCAAATACTGGTTGGATGAATTTTCTATGTCATTTGGTGGACCGTCAGGAGTTGAGTATCATTTTGAGGATGGATGCTGTGATGTCTGGTTCAGCTTGGTCAGCATCCATCCGGTCCTGGCTTGAGGACAGCACCTCTGTGGCAGTTTCTGCCGGCACCGCCCCCGGGCTTGGCCAGTCTGTGGGGTCTGTGACCCACCTCAGCAGCTGGTTCAGGGATGGGAACGTGAGAGGAGGACCCAAACTGGACCAGTGTGGCTCTCTCCCCCGGACTCTGCTGGGGCTGCAGGGAAAGAGAAGCCTTCTTCTTCTCTTTCTTTTTTTAAGATTTTATTTATTTGATAGAGAGAGATCACAAGTAGGCAGAGAGGCAGACAGAGAGAGAGGGAAGCAGGCTCCCTGCTGAGCAGAGAGTCCCACGTGGGGCTCAAACCCAGGACCCTGAGATCATGACCTGAGCCGAAGGCAGAGGCTTAACCCACTGAGCCACCCAGGTGCCCCGAGAAGCGTTCTTGCTGAGGCTGGAGCTGTAGAGTATTTCTGGGGGGCTATGGCAGCTACCAATGGGGAGGTCTTGCCAGAGAGCAGGCTGACACGGGGAAACACCTGCCTTGGGAGCCCCGAGGTTCAGCCATATTTAAGGCCCAAATTACTTGTAAACTTCTGGTTATTTTCCCGTTCCTGAGCCAGTTAAATTCCCCATGGCAAGCCAATCTGAACTAGCTTTAAGAATCTTCAATAAGAAGAGCCCTCACTACGATAGAAAATAAAGAATTTTCCAGAAAGGTCTCTGGGATAGGCCATACCATCAATTGAAATCCTGAATAGGAAGGAACATGCAAATGTATCCTGCGTGATTTTGCTTACTTTCATATCCCTAATGCCTGATCTAGACGTTTTCCTTTCACTCAGAACCTCAAACGATCTATACCAATAAATGAATTATCGGCTGGTACCTGCCAACGCTTCTTCGAATATACGAACAAAAGCATTACTAACAGAATAATACACCGCTGTTAAAGATCTTAAGTCCTGATGCAAGCTGAAGGATGTCACAATAGAGCAGAGGGACGCTAAAGTAAACTCCACCCAGAAAATACAGGAAAGCCCGCAACTAGACTGAATGAGTGACTGCACACAGGTGGGCTGCAGAGCCCCACCCCTGCTCCCAACAGAACGGGATTTGTCCTCCATACCCGCAGCTCCTCCCAGAGCGTGGGCTTTCAGCCTAGACTTACCCTGCACCTCCTCCTCCCCACGTCCACCCGTCACCAGCCAAGTCTCCTTGATCCTGCCTTTCAGCTGACTGTGACTGAATCCACTCTTCTGCACCCCACCGTCTTTTCTAGGGCATGACCACGGACGGTGGCCAGGTCTCCCCACCCGGAGCCCTCCCCCCAACTGTCCTGTGCTCCTCCTCAAGCCCAACTGGGGTCATCAGTATCTGTGTCCTAATGCAGAGCTCTTGATGTGCTCCCTGCCGAGGGATGAAGGGCCGACTGTGCCGGAAGCAACCTGCTCTCGGAATTCTGAGGTCCGGCCAACCTGAACCATAAAGCTCACTTCTGTCTCTCTGCTCTGAGTTTCTCAAATCCTTCCATCATGTTTAAGAGCGGGGGCCATTGCCTCCAGCCCACCTTGAAATGAATAGGCATCTGCTAATATTTTCAACTAGATGGGATTACTGATCTTGACACTCTAAATCCTGAAATAGCATTCATGTCGCCCCTCTCGCGGGCAGACTCCGGTTCTCACACTCTGGCTTGCAGGTGGTGCTACCTTTAAAGCACTTACTGCACGCCACGGACTGTCCTCAGCCCTAGACACATACTAATACCTTCAGAACAATTGTGACACAGCTTTGTTGTCACACGACTTCAGAGACGGAGACCGGAGGCACGGGGAGGCCCCTGCTCCAGGTTATTCCCCTAGGGAGCCCCGAAGGCAGAGTGCCTCCCGCTGACTGGGTTCCAGAGTCTCTGATCTCGACCAAACCCTCCCCCTAAGGTTCCCAGACTCAAAGTAGGGCCTTTGAAGTCCAAACAGGGCTTGTGCGCACTGTTGCGTACTGCCTCAAGAAGGTCCAAGCGACGTACTGGCATGCAGGGACCCGCAGGAGACAGGCCTGGGACCTCCCGTTAAGGAGCTGGACAGGATTCCTTTCGGCCACCCTCTTCCGGAGCCCTTCCACCGTGGACCCTACGGCCCCTTTTGGAGGACCTTCGCGAGTGTTGCATGCGGCTTGAGGTCACTAAAGGACGCTACCGTTAGACTAAAAACCACCGCTAACGTTTTGGGGAAAATCAGAGCTCGGTGGCCCCTCGGCGACTAGCAAGCAGGCCCGCAAGCAGCAGCGGCGTCTCCAGCTACGCGCCGGGCACGCGGGCGTCCGCGGATTCAGCCCAAACAGCCCTGCACCGCCGCCGCATTCGGCCACGAGCCACAAAGCTCGTGTCCGCTTTTCCCGGCACGGGAACCTGAAAGTCCCGCGAGGGGATGCCGTGCGGTCCAGCGCGCGGGGCCCGTGTGAGGCTGGACCCGCGGCGGAGCCGTGCGGGCGGAGCCGCAGCTCTCGCGGGTCAGCGAACAGGAAGGTGCGGGCGCGCGGACTGCGCCGCGGAGGAATCCGGCGCTCTCCCCTGCCGGGTCCCCGCCCCCGACTCGCCCCGCCGCACCCCGCCTCCCGCCCCCGACTCGCCCCGCCCCCCCGGCCCCCCGCCCCCGACTCGCCCCGCCGCACCCCGACCCCCGATTCGCCCCGCCGCATCCCGGCCCCCCGCACCCAGACCGTCCGCCCCCGACTCCCCCGGCCGCGCCCACCACTGCAGGCCGCGCACCCTGGGTCCGCGCGTTGTCGGGGTTCGGGTACCTGTCAGGACCGAAGGCCCGCCCGGACCTCGGCGCCTGCACGGTCCCAAGGCCCTTCGCTGCCCCTTGGCAGCGCCTTCCGGACCTCAGAAGGCGCCTCCTCCGCCGTCCTGTACCCCCGAGCCGCAGCGGCAGTGGCCGCCGAGGAGCAGCCCCGGCCTCCTGCGCCCAGCGCCAGGGCCGCGGCCGCCGCTCTCATGACAACCAGGCCAGCCAGGCCCGGCCGCGCCTGCGCACAAGGCGGAACCGCGCCTCCGCTTCCCCGGACCTTCTGGGTTATGGAGACTCTGGGGGATGGCGCCTGCGCAGAAGGCGAGGCCGCCCTTCCATTTCCCCGGGCCTTCTGGGTAATGGAGTCTCTGGGGGACGGCGCCTGCGCACAAGGCGAGGCCGCGCCTCCCTCTTTCCGGGCCTTCTGGGTAATGGAGTCTCTGGGGGAACGGCGCCTGCGCAGAAGGGGGGCCGCGCTTCCGTTTCCCGGGCCTTCTGGGTAATGGAGTTTCCGGGGCACGCCGCACGCCCTCGGTCCCCGCCGCAGAGTCCCCCGGTCGCCGGACCGCCGCCGCTCGGCTGATCTCTGCGGCGTGCGCGCGGACCCGCCGGCGGGGTCGGAGGCCCTGAGGATGTCTGCGGGGTTCCGGAAGCCCAAGACGTTCAAGCTGCGGGCCCTGCACGGCCCCGAGAAGTTCGGGGTGGCGGGGAGCAGCTGCCAGGCCGTGCTGCGGAAGGGCTGCCTCCGCCTGCAGGTGCCTGGCGCGCGGTGCCCGGTGGGCGGCGGGGCGGGCCCCCGCTCCTGGGCCCCGCTCCTGGGCCCCGGTCCCCCGCTCCTGGGCGGTGCTGGGGCGCCCGGGCCAGCGCCTCCCGCCCGGGCCGCGAGGACGGCGGCTCTGCGCGAGGCTCTGGGACGCGCTCCGGCGCGCGGGCCTCCGCTTCCCCTTCTGCCGCGGGAGGGCTGCGCCGCGGGCCCCCGAGAGGCCTCCCGCCGCCCTGCTTCTCCCGGCCCGGCCCGGACGCCGCGTCCCTGGAGCCGACCGGCGCCCGGCCCTTCCCGGAGGACGCCGGCCCCGCGCCCCGGTCGCCGAGCGCGTGTGGCCGGCGCACGGCGGTGTCCGCGGGCCGCGTGCAGGCGCCGGGCCGCCTCCTCCAGCAGCCTGGGCGGGAGGCCGAGCGCGGCGACTGGGTGTTCGAGCGACGCGCCGGGCGTCTGTTCCCGCGCGGGCACCGGGGCCGCTGCGCCTGGGTCTCCGTCCGCCTGTGGACTGCGCCCGGCTCCCGGCGACCCGTCAGCGCCTCGCGGAGGCCGGCGGACGGACGGGCCCCCGGGACGCACCACGGAGCCTGCGCCCGCCCTCTCCGCAGCTCCCGGTCGCCGGCTCCCGCCTGTGCCTGTACGAAGACGGCACCGAGCTGACCGCGGATGGCTTCTGGAGCGTCCCCGACGGCTCGGAGCTGGTGCTTCTCACCTCGGGCCAGGCCTGGCCGGGCTGTAAGTGCCGGGGGTGCGGGAGCGGGCGGGGACGCGGGTCTGGCCTGCAGGGCGGGGGCTCTTCCCGCACAGAACTGCGAAGGGGGAGCCCCCAGCGTCAGGGAGAGCGGCCGCGCCCCTTGTCCAGGAGTGGCGATGTCCAGTTGGGTGTTTTAGGTGACTTTTCTTCTTTTCTTTCTTTTTTTTAAGATTTTATTTATTTATTTATTTGACAGGGAGATCACAAGTAGGCAGAGGCAGGCAGAGAGAGAGAGAGGAGGAAGCAGGCTCCCTGCTGAGTAGAGAGCCCGATGCGGGGCTCGATCCCAGGATTCTGGGATCATGACCTGAGCCGAAGGCAGAGGCTTTAACCCACTGAGCCACCCAGGCGCCCCACTTTTCTTCTTTTCAACGTTATTTAAATTTTATGCTCACTCGAGTATCCAAGTAACTCTCGAGGGCAGAAGGAAGGCACTGGCGGTCCGCCCGGGTTTGCGAGCCAGGGAGACAGAGGGTGCTTTTCCATGCAGCTGGCCCCTGCAGCTCCGACGGAAGGGGTGGTCGCTGGGGCTGTGCCCATTGCCTGGTCTGTGTCGGTGCTTGCCGGCGTGCTTTCTCGCCGGGGCCTTATCAGGCCAGTTGCTTCTAGAAGTGCCTCCTGCGGGCGTCAGCGTTTAAGCACCAGCCGGACGACAGGTGGAAGGACGACAGGTTCCACACCGCAGCCGTAGGCCTGTGCGCTCTCCTCCTAGCCGGGCCGACCGGCTCTTACACCAGGTGGCTTGCACTGCAGGAGATGCTTCTGGTGCCCCGGGAAGGAAGTGGGAGCCCAGAGGATGGAATCTGCCTTTTCAGCCCAAGGGCCAGCAGGACACCCTCAACTAGCGTGCCTGGGGCTTTGCCCTGCGGTCGGGACTCTGCGTCAGCAGTGAGGGGTGACACATCCAGTGTGTGTTCCGAGGTCGCAAGTGTTTTTTCTCTGTGGGGCCTTTTCCTTGTAGAGGAAGGTGCCTCAGCCAGAATGCAGTCACCGTGATGCCACCTGGGGTGGCCCCTTGCGGGAGGTGGGGACTGGGCAGGACGGGGTTGCGGTCCTGAGCCTCTTCCGCTCCCCCTTCTCTTTCCCATTTCGAGGTGGAGCTGAGTGCAGACCAGGCTGGGTGGCTCTCTTCCCTGCTCCCGCCACCCGCCTGTCTCCCTCTCTCCCTCCCTCCATCTCTCCCTTCTTCCGTCTCTCTCTCTCTCCCTGTCCCCCCCCGTCCTCCTCTCTGTCTGTCTTTCTCTGGCACTTTATCCCCCTCTCTCCATGGAGACCACTAGCCCCTTTACTTGGTAAACTTCTTAAAAAAAAAGAAGTTTAAATTGTTGGTTTGGAAATAGTGATAGAGTCACAGGAAGTTACAACGATCAGGTCTCTTAACGGGGGCGCTGGACGTAGTCATGGCGCAGCTGGCAAAGCAACAGGCTGACCTTGGGCCGGGGTGCATGTTCGGTGTCGTTTCATGCCTGTGTGGGCTTGTGTGTTCGGCACCGCCGTCGAGGTTCAGAAGCATCTCCCCCCTCCCCCCGCCGCAAAGTGCTCCCGCTCGCTGCCCCTTTGTAACCATGCCTCCCTTCCCAGCCCCTCCGTCCCTCACCCTAGGCAAGCACTGGCGTGTTCTTGTCACTTCGAGAACGGGAAGGAAATGGAATCACACTGTGTATGATCTTTTGAGACGGGCTCTTCTCACTCGGCAGTAAGCGCCTGAGAGCGTCTGTGTGCCATGCGTCCCGGCGGACCGTTCCCTTTTACCACTGCGTGGCTGGGCCCCAGTTTGTTTTGGGCTGTTACGTGTCAAGCCCGCGTGGCCAGTCACGTGGACACCCGTCTGCATTCCTCCGGAACAGAGGTCAGGAGCACAGGCCTGGGTCATAGCGTATGAGTTCAATCTTTCAAGACGAGGGTGTCCACTCGTCACTTCTCCGTAACGTCGCGCTGGATTTCACACAGGGCAGTTAGTCGAGAATGAAGCCTTCCCGACTGGAGACGAAGAAGAAAAACCATCCCTGTTCCAGACGCTGTGGTCTTGTGTGTAAAACAGTCGAAGGAATCCACTGAAATACCGTTAGCGCCGACCAGTGAGCTCATCAGCATCGCGGGAAACAGGATCCATACCCAAAAGCCAACTTGCCACGAGTACCCTAAACATGAAGTTAAGGGAACAATTATATTCACGATAGGGTCAAAAAGAGTAAAATATTAGGAATAAATGTGACAAAAGAAGTGCAACGCTTACATTCTGAAGCGTATAAGACACTCCAAGAAAAGGAGGGTTCAGATCCATGGGAAAATACACTGTGCTCATGGGTCAGAAGGTTTGACCCCGGTAAGACGTCAGCACTCCTCAGGTCGATCTGCAGGTCGTCCCAGTCCCTACTGGAACTCCAGCTCGTTCCTTTGCCGAAATCAACAAGCTGATTCTAATCCACGATGCATATGTAATTTCAAGGAAACCAGAATAGCCAGAACAATCCTGAAAAAGAATACAGGAGGAGCACTCACACTTCCTAATTTAAAAACTTACTACAAAGCAGCGGTAGTCAAGGCACTGGACTGAAAGATGGTCCAGAAGTGAACTGATGTGTCTGCGATCAGCTGAAGGTGCCAGGGGTGCCAAGACCGTCCGCTGGGGCAGGGACCCCCTTTACTAGATGGTGCCGGGACAGTGGGACACCCACGTGCCGAAGAGTGGGCCGGACCCTCACCCGGCACCATACACAAAAATCAACTCAAAATGGGTCAGTGACCTCAGTGCAAGAACTAGAAATCTAAAACCCTGAGAAGGAAACAGGGCAGTCAGTGTTCATGATCTTGAATTTGATTAAGGGTTCTTGTTTATGACACCAGAAACGTGAACAACTAGAGGAAAAAATAGAAACATTTGACTTCAGAATGCAAGACTTTTGGGACACCGTCACATCAGGAAGACAACCCGCAGGATGGGAGAAGTGAGCAAATCGTGTATCTGGTAGGGACTTGTATCCAGAGTAAATGCAGCCTTCCAGCCCACCGGCGAAAGGCAACCCAAGTTAAAAGCAGGCAGAGGTTGTGAATAGACATTTCTCCAAGGAAGATGTTCGGATGGCATACGAGCACATGGAAAGATGCTCCTTAGTGGCCGCCACCCGGGAAACGCTAACCACACCCGGGGGCACCCCACACCCTGCGGGGCTGGTCATGGGCTGCCGAGCACCCGGAGGGACCGGGATGCTTGCCCGTTGCTGGAGGGCGTGAGGCGGTGCCGCCGCCATGGGGGACGGGCCGGTGGTCCCCCGATGATCCAGCAGAGTCAGCTGTGACCCCGTGGCCCCGCTCCTAGCGCGCACCCCAGGGGACCGAAAGCGCACGTCCCCGGGAAAACTGGTGCACGGTTGTTTATAGACGCTTTATTCCTTGTGGCAAAAAGGTGGAGCCCCAGATAGCGCCCCCGAGAGACAGCCGGGGGGGTGGGGGGGAAGTGTGGTGCTTTCACATGGTGGAGTATGTAACCTTCGCCCGTTTTCCCCGGACTAGGAGACGCGGGGCTGTGCCTTTCACGCGGTGAATCGTGAGGGGCGGGGACCCGTCTCCGTGAAGTGGTTTTGTTCAAGCAGAGGAACGGGCTGTGCTGCAGAGCGCCGGCCCCTGTCCCGTGCCCGGCTTCGGGCAGTGTGGCCGTCTCCCGCCCGCCGCCCCGACCCGCGTGCAGTGCTGTCCCCCGGGGCGACTCTGCGCTCCTGTGGGAGGTGCGGTTGGCTCCTTCCCTGAGCTAGCGGCCGTCTGTCTGTCCTCTCGGGGAAGTGTCTCTTTGACCACTTTTTTTGGTCTGTCTTCTCATTGGAGTTTGCAGCTGTTCATTTCGGGCTTTTCTCAGGACGTGTCTTGGATGTGTCTGGGGAGGCGTGCGGCTCGTGCGGTTCCCGCCGCTCTGTCGCTGTGTTCGCGGCCCGGAGCAGGCGCTTCACCGAGTGCACGTGATCCGTTTTGATGAAGCCCATATTGTCCGCACTTTCCTCTTGTGCTCGTGCTCTCCACGAAGTCCGGGAACTTCTCCCCAAGCCCTTGTCCTGGCAGCGTTTCTCTGCAGTCTTTCTGCAGCAGCGGCTGTGGTCGGGGATTTTTTTTTTTCTTTAGCCCATCAAGGGTGGATGATACCGGTTGATTGTCGCGCACTGCACAGCCTCTGGTCCCTGGAATGACCCTGCCGGGCTGCGGGGCAGCGTCATTCTATGTGTGCGCTGCCATCTCTGCTGGCCGAGGCGTCTCCGAGGTCTTGGTAGACTCTGGCGCCCCGGGTGCCCAGTGCTTGCTCCGCGGAGAGCAGGGCTGTGAGCAGGGCTGTGAGCAGTGGTGTGTGGGAGGCTCCCGGGGGCAGCACCGTGGCGGGGAGACCCAGAGGGAGGTCTAGAAGGAAGCCCAAGGACGTGGGAGGTTTCCTGTGGGGAGAGAAGGGCAGCCGCTCACTTGGTGTGGTTCCCGCCAGATCCGACCCTGCACCACTTGCGGGGTGGGTGCACGGGCCCAGGCGCCGGCAGCGGCTCGCCGGTGTCTGGGCGAGGACTGGGGCCCAGGACATCTCTGAGGCTGGGCAGTCCCAGCAGCGAGGAGGGACAGCTTCGTGTCTCCCCGCCGCTGCACTCAAGGGCTTTTCTGTCGGTCCCTCTTCTGCTGGCAGATGTGAGTGACATCCGTCGCTTCCTCAGCGCCTTCCACAAGCCGCACGAGGGGCTGATCCAGGCCGCGCGGCAGCTGCTGTCCGACGAGCAGGCCCCGCTGCGGCAGAAGCTGCTGGCCGACCTCCTGCACACCGTCAGCGAGAACATCGCGGCCGAGACCAGGGCCGAGGACCCGCCGTGGTTCGAAGGTAGGTGGGGGGCGGGCGGGCTCAGAGCCCCGCGCGGGGGCGACTGGATCGCCGCTGCAGTTCCCGGGCCGGGGCCTTGCCAGGCTCCCCTGCTCTCGTGGCCCTGGGGCTGGCCTTTCTATTTTGGAACTCTGGGGATGTGTACGCAATGTAAAATTTTCCGTTTTAACCCGTGTGAGTGTGTAGTTTAAGGGGGTTGGGCACGTTCATCTTGGCGAGCAGCTGTCACCACCGTCCGTCTCCAGAACTTTCTCAGGTTCCTCCGCTGTTAGACACTGTCCCACACGTCTGTCCCTGGCGCTCGCGCTTACCTGCTCTGTCTCTGATCTGACCCTCCTTGGGCCTCACTCGCGATCACACAGCGGGTGTCCTCAGCCTGGTTGGCCTCACTCTGCACCGGCCCTCAAGGCCACGCGTGCTGTCCCCATGTGTCCCAGGCTCCATCCTTCTTCAGGCTGGCTCACATTCTACTGCGTGCCTGGACCCCATTTGCTGGTCTGTCACCGGCCCGTGAGCGGGATGGAGCAGCCCCAGGAGTCTGCAGCCCCGTGCATGAGGGGGCTGTGGGGCAGGAGCAGCAGGCCCTTGGCGGCATCCAGATGCCCACTCGGGGAGGCCGGGGGATCCCCCCCACAAGGCAAAGAGAGCCGCAGCCTGCAAGCAGGACACTGCACGTTTCTTAGACGAGGCCGGCGGTGGGCACAGGCTGCCGCCGGGAGGGCGGGGCCGCAGATGCCAGAGCGGTTTGGTCTTCTCTCGATCCCGGCAGGTTTGGAGTCTCGATTCAGGAGTAAGTCTGGGTACCTGAGGTACAGCTGTGAGAGCCGGATCCGGAGCTACCTGAGAGAGGTGGGGTGCGGTGGGTGCAGTGGCATGGGCGTGGGGTGCAGGGCGCCGGGGGGCACAGGGCGTGCAGGTGTGCGGGCGCCGGGTGTCGGGGGTGCCGGGGTGTGCAGGTGTGCACACGTGTGGGGCATGGGGTGGGGGTGCTGGGGGCGTGGGGCGTGCAGGTGTGCGGGGGCCATGGCGTGGGGCGGTGGAGGCCCCCGACTGTGGGTGTTGCGGCGTCGTGCGCCACTGCCCAGCAGTGTCCCCGGTTTCTTCCAGGTGAGCTCTTATGCCTCCGTGGTCGGCGTGGAGGCCCAGGAGGAGTACAAGCGCATCGTGGCGGTCATGGGCCGGGAGCTCAGGGCGGCGCAGTACCACGGCACCTACTTCGACAGAGGCGCCAAGGCCGGCCACCGGCTCTGCACGCCGGAGGGCTGGTTCTGCTGCCAGGTGCGCCGAGGGTCCCGGGGCCGCCCAGGCGGCCGCTGCACCAGCCCTCCTGTGGCTTCCCTCTAGGCATCTCAGTCCGTGCTCTCCAATTTCAGTGGTATTGGGGCCCCTTTCCCTGCCTGATGGCCGCTGTAACACGCCTGCTTCCCGGCCCCGCTGCTGGTCCAGCAGCGCTTCCGACAGCCCCCCTGGCGCTGCTGCTGCTCTGGGCCCTCCTTTGAGAACCACTGAGGGGACCAGGAGTGCATGGCTGCATCCCGAGTGGAGGCCTCCCCTTGGCTCCTGTTGGGAGGAGGGGGATGGGCGCATAAGGACAGTTTTCTAGCTTCTGAAACCTTTCTAGATGGTGGCTCAGATTTCAGGATTTGTGGCCAGGCATGACCTGGTGGGGTTGCAGCAGCTGGAAGCAGCATTCCGGGCGTCTTCCCAGAGACTCGGAGAAATCACAGAGGCACCACTTTCCAACAGGGACTACTGAGCTGGGTCACGAGTCTGGGGCTTGGAGCTGGGGGCCTCTGCAAGGATGGGCGGGGGACTCCTGGCCTCCAGGGAGTACCCGAGCCCCTTTGCATTTCCAGCACAATCTCTTCCCTTTGCTGGTGGCCGGAGGATACACAGCCGGCCCTGGAGGTGGATGCAGCCTCCCTCCCACAGATGGGCTCCCTGTGCTTCTGCCTGGGCAGTTCCTTGTAGGGGTGATGAGCCCTGACCAGCAGAACACTGCTGCTTCCAGCCTCCTGCGCGTGGGGCTCCGAATGACCTCAGGTCCTCTCCAGGAGCCTCGCCTGAGCCCAGGTGCTTCATGGGGGAGGAGCAGAGACGAAAGACTTCACCCTGACCTCATCGGGAGGCCTTAGGCCTGAAGTTTGTATGCGAGCGAGGACAGTGGGTTTGGAAATGGGAGCTGTGCGGGCCCTTGGGGGACAGGCCAGTTCTGGGTGGGGCAAGCTGGGGGCTTCAGGGAGGAGGTGACGCTTTAAAGCCGGGTTAAATGAGGTTAAATGGGAGTGGACAAGTGACCCTGTGAGGAAACGAGGGTGGGGAAGTGGGGGCTCCGGGCTCTGTTGGGAGCCGCCAGCCTTGGGGCGACGATCCTAGGATGGCGGGTGGCGTAGGTGCCACGCCACGTGGCGTGTGCTCCGCAGACATCTGTGAAGGAGTGACCGATGGCGGAGTGTGGCCAGGAGCACCGGCCGACTGCCACGGGAAAACCGAAGCCGGGCAGTCCAGACGATTCGACGTCTGGCGTTTCTCACAAAGGCAGCTCGACAATACGAGAATAGCTTGTCCCCTTGGCCATGTGGAGTGTCATACTGGGGTCACAAGGGAAAAGGGGGACCATTCCAAAAACAGAATGCTTTTTAAAGTTTATTTATTTAGTTAGTTGACAAAGAGCGCACAAGCAGGGGGAACAGCAGGCAGAGGCAGAGGGCTCCCGCTGAGCAGGAAGCCCGATGTGGGACTCGATCCCAGCACCCCTGGGATCATGATCTGAGCCGAAGGCAGGTGTTTAATGATTGGCTAACCCAGGTAACGAAGCCTAACCCAGGCTTCCCTAAAGACAGAATTCCTAATGGCCCTAGACAGCAGGCTGCCTACCAGGACTGCATCCCCTCCTGGCTGGGCCGCCTTCTCAGCTCCCCCGCTTGACGTGAGACCAGTGGGTGAGCGCTGAGCTCACTCTGTGGACCGCATTCTCTTGTGACCTAGGGCCCTTTTGACGTGGACGCCTGTGCCTCCAAACACTCCATCAATCCCTATGGTAATAGGGAGAGCCGTGTCCTCTTCAGCACGTGGAACCTGGACCACATGTGAGTACGGCTTTCGGAGCGGTCAGGACCGTTGTTGAGAACCACATTCACAGACCCTGAGAGCACCTGCTGGGGCCTGTCCCTGCTGTGATGTCCGTGGCTGGCCAGCTGCCTTGTGTTTGCTGTGCTCGGCTCCTGGGTTATGGGCCCAGCCATGTCCTGGGTGTGCCAGGTGGGCGGGGTGCCAGCTGCGCCCTCCTGACCTGCTGGGATCGGTGTCCTTTCCCGTGAGGGGCTCTAACGGGCTGGTCCAGGTCCACCCCCATGGGACCTGGCACAGGTCCATCTTGTGCAGCTCCCGTCTGGGGGGCCCAGGAGGTGCTGTCCTGGCATTGCACTCTGTGGCCTTGGCAGGGGTTCTCTCTGCCTGCACCAGGATGAGCCCAGGGCGGGGCCTCCCCTGCGGTGTGTAGGGCGCTCCCTGCTTCCCCCCAGAGAGCGGAGGCCGCAGATTGTTCTGTGTGTATGAGCTCATTCTAAGAAAAGGGCAGAAATAGAATCGTATTGTCTTAGCGGAGACGCTTTCCTGGAATATAGTGATGGCTTTGTCTCTCCTTGTTGAAGACGGAGGTCTTCCCATGCCCTTCAAGGGGACGCCCCCCTTTACTGAGTGCACAGGGGACGTTGGGGGGACAGTGGAGGCTGCCTTCCCGCCCCTTCTGGATCCACCCGATTCCGCCCCCAGGGAACTGCTCCTCTGACCTTTGTGCGTGCCCTTCTGACAGTTGTTGCTCCGGCGGTTCCGGGGAGGTCTGAGTTTGAGAAGGGATGAGCGCCGTCCCACGTCCCACGTGGTGATGCTGCACCTGCTTGTGCAGCCTCCCTGACACTTACAGGATGTGCTTGTGGCTCGGGAGCCTTTGTCTTCCCAGGTGCAGAGCAGTGCACGCTGAGTAGGAGGTCACGTGAGCCTGGTTCCCAGGCTGGTAGGCGTGTCTGGCCCAAGTTTCCACGTTATAAGACAGCCTGGGGGTGAGCGCTGGCGGGGACAGGCCTGTGTGGTCTCCTGTTCCAGGCCGCGGAGGTGTGGTCCGTGGGCTGGCGGCGCGTCAGGTCTGGGGACTGGTGAGGAAGGCAGATTCTCGGGCCCCACCCGCTAATCCCTGGGCTTCGGGGAGGGGGTGCACACCGGGGGGAGAAGGGCCATCCTGGTGCCTGGGCCATGGGGTGAGTGCCCCTCTGGGGGGGGGTGCAGGGTCTCACCACTTCTGACAGCACTGAGCACCTGGAGGTGACGTGTGGCTCTCCCACTCGTCGGCTGCTGCTTTCTGTGACCCGCCGGGGTGTGGGGACATGGGTCGGGGGCCCGGTCCTGGGGTTAAGGGGTGGGACAGGCCAGCCCAGAGCACAGGGCAGGCAAGGCGGCAGAGGTGGGAGCACGGTTCCCCAAAACCGTGGCTTTGGGCGTGTTTTCTCTCTGTAAATACGGCTCTTATGCCTTCCAGCAGGCTGGGCGGCTTCCCTGTGCTCCGGGCTCCTTTCCAATTTCTGATGCCTGGTGTCCATGCTGGTCCGTGGGTGGCCCGTGCTCTCCCGCCCGGGAAGACGATCCTGTAGCCCAGACTGTTGCCTGCTTCTCTGGGGCGTCAGGGGTCCCTCCTTCAGGCCGGGAAGGCGGAACAGCACAGTCTCCGTGCATCGGCTGCTTTCTGCCTCTTCGGTGGCCGCTGTCCAGTGTCTCTTTCTTCTTGACCATGGAGCGTGTGCGGGCGCAGGCCTTTCCCTCCGTTCTGACTGGGACTCGCCTTCCTTGTTCTGAGAACCCCCGAAGGGGGTTTGTGCCCTCCGTGGCGAGGGGGTGATGGGAGCTCTGCACCTGGGACTTTCCTGGACTCTACCCTGTGGGCCCCTTCCCTTGGCTGACTTCCATTTGCGTCCTCCCGTGACCTTAAACCTCTGCCGGGAGGCGGAGCCTGTTGGGGCTTCTGAGCCTGTTGCCCAAACTCTCAATCCTGTGGGTGGTCTCGGGGAGCCTCGGGCCTTAGAGTTGGCGTCGGAAGAGGGGTGGTCTCGGGGAGCCCTCCCCGAGTTGTCAGCTGTTTCAGAGACTGTAGCCAGGTCTTTCTCGGGGGTCCTTGCCCACCGCGGTGCACTCCTTGTGATGTCGGTGTGTCTGGGTTCCGAGTTCTGCCTCAGCGGGATTGTTTTCTGTAGATGCTCTGTGTGCGCTGAGTGTCCCGTCTCCACAGTGGTTTTGCCTTTGTTTCTGCCGGATGCCCAGGGCTTTCAGTGGCTCTGAAACCGCGGAGTATTAATTTCTTGCTTGGCTCCCACACGAGTGTCAGCGTGAGGTTGGACTGTGTGTCTCTGAACAGTGAGCCGAGGGTCCTGGCTTTCTGGGTGACTGTGGAAATGGTCATGCTGTTGGTGCTCCTGCATCCTATCTCCCGCTGCCTGCCCCTTGTGTGCTCCCCCGACCCTTCCTATTGGTGGATCAGGCTCGGCCGTGTGGCTCCAGCGGATGCCCGACACGCGCTTGCTCACCAGGGCCTGGTCCCTGGGCACTGCCGTCCCCAGGGGGACCTGAGCTGGCTCCCTGGGGAGAAAGCCCGGCCCCCACTCGGCTCTCCAGCCAGCATAGCCGTAGGAGTGGGTCAGGATCAGCGGGAGCCCGGCCACACTGACCCCCAAAGGCCCCTGTCTGGGGCTGGGGATGCCACAGTAGGTAGCTGATGGGGTGGCTTTTTCTCCCCAGAGCCCAGTGCTCCCACCACTTCCCTTCCCACACTCACAGCTGCAGTGGGGTCTCAGGCACACCTCCCGGCTCTCCCCTTGGGCCCCTCTTTGGACCACAGCACTGCAGGGCGGTGGCTCATCCCTGCGGGTCAGGTGTGGACGTCTCTGTTTCTGGCAGCGGGGCCCCCTTCTTTCTTGCGATCTCGAGTATGCACTTCTTTCCCTTGTATCCGGTGTTTCTCTGTGCGGTGGGACATGGGTCTGTGCGGTTGGTCCGCCAGCGTCCCTCTTCGCCGGCCCACAGGCTTCCGTCCTTGCCACTGCACGGGCCTGGAATGGCTTGTGTACAAGTGAAACAGGCTTCCGCCAAGCAGCACGGGCACACACAAGCATGAGACTGGGAAAGACAGACGTCAGCCCTTCTTATGACGCTCTCCAGGGAGGACGACAGGGAAGGCTTTATTTCTGGGGTGCTGCTGGGAGGTGCTCACTCCGGCAGCGCCACGAGGACAGGCATTGGTGGGGACTGAGGCCACCGGGATCCACCCCTTCCCTTCAGCATCCTTCCCGGGACTTAAAGAGGTCGTGGCCCCAGCCGTCCTGCGGGAGACAACCCGGCCGCTGGTTCCAGGTCAGGCCAGCGGGCGTGGCCGTGTGCGGTGGTGCCCCAGTGGACCGTCCCCCCGTTCTCCTTCTGCTGAGGGCGAGATGAGTGTCTCTGCCACGCGGCTCCTTCGGGGTGTGTCCAAGTGTGGCTCCTTGTGAATTCCGAACCGTCGCACTCGTGTCTTTCCTGTAAGCGTCCCCATGCCGGTTCGTGGCTCGGCCGCGGTGGCGGAGGAGAAGCCAGGCAAAGTGTCAGTGTGCTGTTGTGGCAGACGTCCCGGCAGGGGCCGCGGATAGCGCCGGCGCCCGGTGACCAGCTCTTACTTGCTTTGCAGAATAGAGAAGAAGCGAACGGTCGTCCCCATGCTGGCGGAAGCCGTGACAGCACGAGACGGCAGGGAAGTGGCCTGGGAGTACTTTTACAGCCTGCTCTTCACCTTGGAGAACCTGAAGCTGGTCCACATCGCCTGCCATAAGAAAACCACCCACAAGCTCAGCTGTGACCCACGCAGGCTCTACAGACCGCAGACGAAGCCGAGGAGGCGGCGGCCGGCCCGCAAGGGCCAGTGACGGGTGTGACCGGCGTTGACAGGCGGCCCTCGCCTCCTCCCCGGGTGTGATGCCCGTGGTTTGTGTTCTTGTCACTGTGATGGCTCCTGGAGACTCCAGAGGTCCCCGCTACGTCTCTGAAGTGGGTTTTACACTGCTGAGCCCCAGAGCCAGAGGGCCTGTTTGCCGCTGTGCCGGGACACGCGTGGGTGGGCAGGGACGAAGCACCGCCCTCAGCTCAGGGGCCCCGCCCGCCCCGATGGCCCGCTCCGTGCGCACACTGGGTGGCCTCCCCACTGGCCCGGAGTCAAGCCAGACGTGGCCCCGCTGGCCTGAGGGACAAGTAGTTTGTGTCCGTACTCGGCTGGGTCGGTGCTCCCTTGACAGATGCCGAGTTCTGTCCTCTCGCCTTTTCTGATTGCTCCCAAGGGTTGCAGCCCATTTGGGGTAAAACATTTATATTCGGAAAAGCACGTGCAAGGACCGTCATTTCTGGTGGCAGAGAGTGGGAGATCCTCTGGCGTGGTTCTGTAGGGGAAGGGCTGACTGTGGTCTCGTGCCGGGGCACAGGACATTGCTGTTCTTGTCAATCAGAAACGGTCAGACGTCGTGATTCGGTCTTCCCCGTGGACACTCTGGTGTGTTTCTGTACGGAAACGGGGGCCGCGTGGCAGGGCACAAGGCACTCAGTGGCTTCCCTGTGCGGAGTGTGACCTGGTTTTATCACTGCCTGTGTGTGTGTCCCACGTGCGTGTTACTGCACACGGGAGTCTGCGAGGAAACGTGCCTTCTGGACAGTAACCCCTGGGATGCGGCGGGGGTGCTCCGGATTTTTAGAAAGGGCTAATTTTCCAAACCGTGTGTTTTGTAAAACCTGAAGTTTTTAAAATAAACACTTATTTCATAATATTTAAAAATTGACTTCTTAAAGTCCTGCAGATTATAATATTTGAATTTTTACTTTTGTATAATCGTAAAAACCGACAACAATTTTTCAGAAGTAGACATGTCGAAAGTTGGCACTCTCTGGGAATGATAAAAATAAAGATGAAGGCAAAGGGTCAGGGATTTTGAAAAAACGATACGCATCATTGCATTTTCTTCACTGAAACAGAGGTGTCTTAGGATGAGCCAGCCCTGCGGGGGCACCCGAGCACGTGCTGTTCTGCCGGCTGCTCGGGGAAGTGCACCGGCAGGGGTGTCAGAAAGTCCGCCCGGCCCTGGGTCGTTGCCTGCCGAGCTGTCCTGCGGCCCCTCATTCCCCAGCCCAGCAGCAGCGCGGGGGCCGCCCGCCGAGCTGGGCTCCGAGATCTGATCTGCTGGGACTTCCGCTGCTGCCCCCACGGCCCTCTGCAAGCTCCTGCTCACCTTCCCGATGGGCACTTACGTCCCCTTGGGAGCAGGACTTGGAAATCCAGTCTTCCGACTTGGAGCAGGAGCTGCAGGGCTGCCCCGGTTGCCGTGTGGTTGAGTTTGCTTGTGTCGGGGCCCTCAGCCTGGGTGCCGGGTTCAGATGGGGGGGGGCACCAGGCGGTTAGGGGACCCTCAGACTCCCAGGTGAGAGTCGGTGGCACAACCTCTTTGCAAAATAGGGGTTCGTTGTCTGTTTTCAACCAAAGAAGGAAGGGGGAGCTCTAGGAGCCAGGAGCATAGGGTCCCCACAGTGGGTGCATGACCGCAGTGACATCCGGGCGCCGCCTCCCTGGTGCTGGCAGGGCCTCCACTCGCCAAGGGCTCTTGGTGGGCCAGGCTGCCGAGGGAGGAGCTCCAGACCGTGGTCCTGCAGGCGGCCTCTGATGGCAGCCAGGATGGGCAGCTGGCCGTGCAGAGTATGGGGTCAGGGCTGAAGGAGCCCAGTGAGGAGTGTGAGCAAGGCAGGGGCTGGTGAGGTGAGACTGGGGGCAGTGGGGGGCGCTTTGACCCCAGACAGGCCCTCCAAGCCTGTGGGACTGACCCCAGTAGGGCCTGGGTGAGCTTCCCGGGTGCCTGGAGGATGAAGCCTGCGTCCGTGCTGCCGCCGAGAGCCACCGCAGGAGCCTCCTCTGGCATTTTCCCTGAGTGTGGCTTCCCTGTGATAAACGGGACTGAGAGTATCGTGGCTTCTCTCCTGAGTCCCAGGGGAGCGGGTCTGAGGGTCCCCTGCACTACGGGCGCCAGGGACAGCGTGGCAGGACGGCCCTCCCAGGTTCCGACACTGCTTCCCCGGCCATGGCATGTCATCATGTGAAGACCCACGTTCGAGTGTTTCTAGAAATTCATAGGGTTAAATCGAGCTGCTGTTATAACTAAGAAATGTCTGTTACTGGCGGGATCCCTTCCAAGACCCCCAGTGGGTGCCTGTGTGGCTGGTCCCGAACCCGCCACGTTGCCAGCCCCGTCCTTATGCACACCTGAGGCCACGTGGAACGGTGACCGAGGCACAGGAGGGAACGAGCAGTCACAGCGAGGCACGGCCGTGAGGGTAGAGGACCGCGGCCTGCACTCGCCTTTCTCCCCGGTGCGGTGATAGGACGGCTGTGCGTGGGGAGATGGAGGTGAGCGGCGTGGGCAGGGGACAGTGTTGGCTGTTTCGGATCTTCTGACAACACGTCCCAGGAGGACCCTGGCTTCTGCCTGGCGGTTGAGCCTGGGTAACTAGAACCATGGACAAGGGACCAGGGTGGGGGCGCTGCTCATCGCGCGCGGCTCAATGCCCGTCTTCCCGAGCTGGAGGCAGCTTCTCTCCTTGTGTTGGTCACGGGGTACCCGGGCTCCCTGCTGGTGTTCCCTCTCCCCAGCGCTCTGTAATCTCTGTAACTGGTTACACCACGGAGCGGGCCACAGCCCTTGGGGACGTCTGGCCTTGTCGCCACACGGGTCGACTGCATGGCCCACCGCGGCGGTCTCAGGAATCCCAGTCTACACGGTGGTGTGCGCGCGCGCCGTGTCCCTTCTAGCCAGCAGCCTGGGCTCTCCACTCACGGTGTCACCTCCCCCAGTGAGCGGGCACAAAGGCTGACCCAGCCCGACACCTGGAAGACAGGAAAGGATTCGTTTCCTCCACTTGGCTCTCAAACATTTTAGAAAGGAATAGGGGTTTTAGGAACATAAGGATTTCTTTAAAAATATTTTCAAAATAAATTTTATTTCTCTCTCATATGTACTTGGCAAATTTCCGAGGTAAACAGCAGCTCTGTGTACAGAAATAAAGGAGCGTTCTTTAAGAGCTGGCACTGACTCAATCACAAGAATGATCCGATCCTGATGATGGAAAATACACTCATGTCTTAGCAAAACCAGAGAGCCGAGGGAGGCGTTTTCTTCGGAATGGTCTCTCCCACGGATCCCGGAGCGGCTCGGGGGCTCACACCGGGCACGGCTGTGCAGACTCCAGAGAACCCATGGAGCAGCGGAGGCCAGTCTGAGAGATGGCTCCGGGTCACGGGTGTCGACGCTCCAGGCGCCTGGTGTCCTGCCTGAGGACCTTCGTGGCCCGTTTCCGTATCCGGCTAAGAATACATTTTCTTGGGAGACACTTGATATAAATGTCGTCACTTGCTAAACTGTCAAAACTACGAATGGTATTAAACACGCAAGGAATCGCGTGTACTTTATTCTCTACATTTCGGCACCGTCGTCGTCGTCTTCGTCATCTTTGGCTCTGAAATGCATCTTCCTGAATTCCCGTCTGCTCATCGAAGGACAGGCCGAAGACGCCGGGGGAAGGTCCTTGGAGGGAGAGAACCGCCATCTCAGCCACCGCCAGCCCACCGCACTGGTCAGCAGCCCGGGGGAAGGCTCGCCCCCCACGCTGATCCGAGGGAAGAGGACAGCCAGCGAGTGTGGGGGGCAGCAGCTCTCTGCCCATGACCGAGGGGGGAGGCCCAGAGTCCGCACCAGCCCCCACCCAGGTGCCGAGCGAGGAAGGCGGCCTCCCAGCAGAGGCTGCGCCCTGGCAAGGATGCCCCGCTCAGGACGGGGGGGGGGCTGCTCCCAGGTGGCCGGCGTGCCTCCTCCTGGTGGGGATGGGGCCTGTGCTGAGGCAGTGCCACCGCAGCCCGTGAGCCGACCCAGCGTGCAGTCCGTGCGGGGCGCCCGTCTTACCTGCATGAGCTCCACGTTTCCGAAGAACCGGCCCACGGGCATGGGCTGGTTACTGTCCTCGTCCAGAAAGGCACTGTCGTCCTCCGTCTGCAGCGGGGGCCTCGGCGCCTGCTCCGCGGACCCGCCCTGTGCGGCGCGGCTGCCGTGACGCTCCGCCCCCGGAAGGGCCCCGGGCGCGGGCAGGCACAGGCTGTCCCCAGTCTCTGCGGGGGTGGCGTCGCCCACAGCTGTGCGGGCCCCGAGGGGGGGCCCCGCGGCCTCCGGCGGGGCAGGAGCCCCAGCTCCCTTCCCCGGAGGCGGTCCCTGGTCTTCAGCGAACCCCAGAGGCTCGTCGTTACAAGGGCTCCCGGGGGGGATCGTGGGCAGCGCAAGGCTGTCGCTCTTCGGGACGAGTTTCTGTAATTCTGATTTCACGAGATGACCCTTGTCATACTTGAACTTCTTGGAAATTCGCCTGTCGGCAGCTTTGTGTGACGAAGCCTGTCAACAGAAAGGTGTAAGGGGAAACCAGACACATCTAGGATTACGGGCGGGGCGGGGAGAGAATCAAGAACCGCTCGGTCCCAAAGGCTAGCTTCCCGAACAAGGCAGATGCTGTTGCCACGCCCTGGACGACTGGGTTAGGTCACCGCCTCCAAAGGCACAGAATTTAAACCGGTGGCTGGGAAAGATGCAGACAGGCCGGCCGCCGCTCCCATCCCTGGGGCTCACCCGCGGGCCTTGGGAGCGCCCCAGGGAACTTCCGCATCAGGTACGGACGGATCATAAAATGCCAGCAGACGTCCAGTTCCCGTGCACGCCTGCTAGACCATAAGCTGCACGGCGGCGTTTCAGGCACAGAGCAGGGCTCGCAAAGGCTGCTCGAGGGTCGTCCCGGTCTTCAGTTAGCTGCGGGCGGCACACCGAGTCCCAGCAGCACCCGTGAGCGGGCTGGGAGGGAGGGAGGTCAGCCTTCCAGCGGCTCTGGGCGCCAGGGCGGCGGCGCAGCAAAGCCCGCTCTCCGAGACTGCAGGGGGGACGGGGCGTGGCCCTGCGCCCCCACCTCCAAGCAGAGTGACTAGGAAAGGGGCGTGTGGGGACAGAGCCTGAGCCCTGTGTGCCCCCCGTGGGGGGCGCGCTCCGAGGACATGGCCCGGCCCGCAGAGCGCAGCTTTCTCGGTCGGCGATCGCAGCGCTCGAAGTCCCTCTGCGGGGTAAGCAACCCCGCCCTTTCCGACACACCTCAGGACCAATGATTTGTACGGAAGCGGACCCCGGTCAGGTCCCGGCGCGTCCGTGCTGGCAAGGCTCACCTGGCATAGCGTCCCGGCAGACGTGGTGGGGCCGGCTTCCCGGGCAGAGGCCAACCTGGCCGAGCAGCGGCGGGCTCGGAGGCGCGCTGAGGACCGCACAGCACCTGCGAGCTAGAGCAGGTCCCACAGCGTCAGTCACTGCTCTTTGGGGACATGAGCACCGGCACGGGGCGACCCCACCTGAAGAAGCCGCTGCAGGGTCCCTCCCACCCCCATCTCCTCCTCTTCCTGGAAAAACACGGGGGGCCTCGTGCAAACCGACAAGACTGCTCCAGGCTTAAGACGCACTTCTGTTGTGGGGCGCCTGCGGGCTCCGGGTGAGGCCTCTGCCTTCGGCTCGGGTCATGATCTCAGGGTCCTGGGATCGAGCCCTGCATCGGGCTCTCTGTGCGGCGGGGAGCCCACCCCCCCCCCCCCCCGCCCGCGCCTCTGCCTACTTGTGCTCCCCCCCTCTCCGTCAAATTAATAAATCTTAAGAAAAAAAAAAAAGACGACGCACATCCGTTCTCTGCTACCGCCTTGGAAGCTCGGGGCAGTGTCTGTCTCCTTCACGGCACACATCCCCCTTCTCAGGTGTTCCAGCTTTTACAGGGTGTACAAGTTCTCGATAAAAGGCGGCAGAAAAACAAAGCCACCGCCCACGCCACCCGCCTCACTGGAGCGGTGGAAACAGCCCGACTCTGCTGCTTTAAAGCAGTTAGGTTGTGGCTGACGTTACCGACTTACGGGTCTGTGTCTGGTTTGCAGTCTCCTGACGACAAGGAAGGAATGGCCCCAAACAGTAAAAACTGAGAACCCATGTGCCTCTGGCCAAACCAGGTGGCCTTGGTTCTGCCCTCCCTGCTCCTAAACTGAATACGAACGCGCTTAGAAAACAATTTGAAGCTCAGCTTGAAACCCGACAATAAAGGTCTGTCACTCAGCAGAGGGCGAGGACCGTGGGCATGCCCGTGGGAGGCCTGCGGGCTCGCGTCACTGCAGGCCCCAGAAGTGCCGGCCGCAGGGCTGGGCAGAGGGCAGCGGCTCCACAGAAGAGACTCATCAAAGGCCGGTTTAGAGCCCACACCGCGGTGTCCCGCCTGCCCCCCACCTGTAGCCCGGGTTTCCAGAGGCCCTGGGAGGTGGCGGCTCACCCCGGCTGTGAGACAGCGGGAGCGGTCCTGCAGAGGATTCAAAGGCAAGGAAAAGGAAAGGCAGCGGCCCGCGGAAGCACAGGTACCCTCCCAGCTGTGCGCACAGCAGGGGCAAAGAGCTCTGGACCAGGTAAAGGGCCTGGCAGGTGGGCGCCCTGGGCCTGGGCCCACGCCGTGTCAAGAGCAGGGTTTGCTGAGCCCCGGCAGCCGTGGGGGCTCAGCCACATGCGGGGAGCGGAGCCAGCAGAGGCTCTGGAACGCCCCCTCCCTGCCCTGTACCAGCTCACCGCCCCGAGCCCTCTCCCCCCAGGATGGGGGGGCCATGTCCCTTCCAGGCCACCGACCGTCTTTTTTCTGTTACGAGTCCTCCTACCGCTTTCCCACGCGACTGTGCTTGGCTGGGCGCAGTGGGGGACGGACGGATGGACAAATGGCCCTGAGGACAGCTGCTGCTATCACCGAGTAGTGACGTAGCAGGCGCTGTGCTGTGCCTGCTGCTTCAACAGCTTCTGAGAAGCAGCTCTAAGACGAGGATGGCTCCGTGGAGGAGCCTGTTTGAGGTCAGCCAAGTACTGTGTGGCCTCAAAGTCCTCCTTGCCCTGCGTCACCGCGCACGGCGCTCACACGAGCTCCATGAGCTGCTGCGTGGAGCTGCTCGGCAGCTCTGCGGGGGCTGAGTCGGGGAGGGGGGTGTCCGGCTCCTCTGCGAGGCCGTGTGCTTCTAGAGGCCTTCTGTCTTCATCTCTGAGGCGGGGGCTGTCGTCTTTGGGGGCACCAGGCTCCCTGGGTGGGCGTGTTCATCTTGGACTTTCCAAGCCCCCAAAGACACACACTTGGTGGGTCCAGGCCAACACTCCGGAGCTGTGGTGCCCCCGGCGCCACCCGTCATCCACCCGAGAGCTGCAGCCAAACCCGGCGCGTGATGGCTTTGGTCAGTCTGGGGTGGAACCCCCAAGGAGCCCCCTCCCGCACGTCGAGCATCGAGCAGTTTCTTCTGCTTCGGAAAGCCGGTTGCTCACTTAATTCCCAAAGGAAGAACTTCCCGCTGTTGACGTCTTCCACCTTCCAAGCAGACTGGTTAAAAACGGACGCCAAAGGCAAAAATGTGGTTTCCCAGAAGGGCAAGACAGCATGAAAGCCCGCCGACCCCTCTAAAACTGGCACAAAGTACGAAAAACCATTTAAGCCTTTTGGAAATGGGCAGAGCGCAAATGAAGGAACACTCACTCGGGACCACCTACAGAACTAGGTGGTAGGTGAACTCTAGACCCTACCGCCGAGGACGTGGGGCGCCCGCCCGCTCCCGGACACAGAGGTTTCCTCCCACCTGGAGTGGGTGCCAGCCTTTCTTATTCTGTCCTCCTCCTACCTGTTCCCACGCTAAGTGCTGAGAAGAGGGGGCTCCCTTCTGCCCAGACCACAGCTGTGGGACAGAGGCTCCAGCCTGGGCAGAGCACTAGGAAGACTGGGGCCCTCTCACCCTTGCCCCTCTGGCTGTGACACGGGTGTCTTGCAGTGAGGCCTGTCACGGTCCCCAGTCAGAGCGCTCGACTCGGAGACTTCGCGTGCGGGCGAGGCGGGCGTTCCGACAGAGGGCTCTGCGCCTGTCCCCTCAGAACCGACTTCCTCTGCAGGCGCGCGGAAAGGTCTGGCTTGGGGGGTCTCGGGAACAGCAGAGGATGTGGAAACAAGGCAGCTACGAGAGAACCAAGACAGACTCCAGGCCAGAGCGTCGCAGGTGAGAAGCGGGGAATCTCGCCGCCGGAGGAGCCCTCCTGGGGTCGGAGCAAGCACCGAACAGGACCCGGAAACCAGGCCTCAGCCTTCAAAGCCGCCACCGGGTGCCGGGAATGGTCTGCAGAGCAGGTCAGGCCCCGGCCACTGCTGCAAACCCAGCAAGCCAACAGCATTTAGTGGGAGCCAGGCGTGGCCTGCGAGCAGCAGGAGCCCCCCGGGGAAGGTGCTGCCTTCACCCCCAACCAAGAATCCTGCACGCAGCACCAGGTCAGCGCGGGACCTGCGGCCAGCAGCCGTGTCTTACAGCCAGTACTAACCGACACTCCCCGGTCCGGACAAGCGAGCACCGGGGAGGTCACTCCGTCCTCACAGAGCCCCGTTTTCGGGCGTCCCTACTCCTCTCTTAGCTGGTTTAGAAGGCAGCTGTGGACACGCATGTCGGGACGGGCTTTGGCAGCACCAGCACGAAGGGCAGGGGCGGGATCGGGCTGCCCCGCGCTGAGGAAATGCCGCGGAGGGACAGAGAACTGGGCAGGGAACAGGTGTGCGCCCCCGAGACGGCGGGCGGAGGGAACAAAGGTACAGGTTTACACCGCCCCGCGGCGGGTTCCCCGTTACACCGCGCATGGCAAGGCCCGGAGCAACCGCGGGGAACCAAGTGCCACGCAGCAGCGGACGAGCCGCTGAAACGCTGCAGTGGACACTGCACTGGGAAGTGTCCACTTTAAGGCCTTTGGACGAGGACGGAAGGAAGCGGAACCGTACGCGTGCGTCCCAGCCCGCCGGGAGCTCACCGTGAAGCGGCCCCGCAGCTCGGGGCAGGGACGTCAGGCTGCTGCAACGCCCCCCGCCCCCGGCGCCCCGTCAGTGCCCTCCCACCGCACGCTGCCCCCAGCGGACGGCGGCCAAGCCGAAAACCAAGGGCTTCGGTAGTGGCAGCGGTTCCCGGGCTCCAGGCCGGTTCTGGAGACGGAGACCCCTTTCCGGGGTTGTGACCGGGCGGCGCGTCCGGGGGCGTGACCCAGGGTGCCCGCCTCGCAGGGCCCTGCTCTGGGAGCCCCTGACCCGGCGGCGGGGCGGGGGAGAGAGGGGAGGGCGCGACCCGGGACGCTCCCCTCCCCCGCGGCGTGGTCTGGGAGCCCCCGACCCCGAGGGCGTGACCCGGGATGCCCCGCCCCTCCCGGGGCGCGCTCGGAAGCCCCCTTCCCGGGCAGGGATCCGGCTGCACCTCACCCGGGGAGGGGGGCGTGACCCAGCGCACCCCCGCTCCCCCGGCCGCGCGGTCTGGAAGCCCCGAGGCGGCCGAGCGGTGCCGCCCCTCGGCCCTGGGCGAACTGCGGTCACTCCTTAGCTCCCCAGACGGTGGGTGGCCGGAGCCCCAGCCTCTTCGGCGCAGCTCCCCCCGGCCTCGGCCCCTCACCTTCCGGCTCCTCATGGGTGTGAGCGGCGCGCTGCCGCCCCCAGCACCGCCCGAGTCCCCACGTCCCGGCCTAACGCTTCTCAAAGGCGCGGCGACCCCGCGGCCCGCGGCCCGCGCCCCGGCGTCCGACGCCGCCAGAAGGTTGGCCAATCAGAGCCCGGCGTCCCCGACACGTGACCCAACAAAGTCCGCGCCGTGCGCAGCGGGCGGGGCGGCGGCCATGTCTGTGAGGGGCACCGCCGGGCGGCCT
>RCUC01156099.1:0-68098 GCA_003697995.1 Taxidea taxus jeffersonii | reverse complement strand
CTTCTTTATCCATTCATCTGTTGATGGACATCTAGGTTCTTTCCATAACTTGGCTATTGTGGACATTGCTGCTATAAACATTCAGGTACACGTGCCCCTTTGGATCACTACATTTGTATCTTTAGGGTAAATACCCAGTAGTGCAATTGCTGGGTCATAAGGTAGCTGGTGAGGATGTGGAGAAAGGGGAACCCTCCTATAAGTTACTTAGATTCTTATGCGCAAGCAATAGACACTGACTCTAGCTGATTTTGGGGGGGGGGAACTTTATTTAAAAGAGAAAGTGTGGGGAAGCCTGGGTGGCTCAGTCGGTTAAGTGTCTGCCTTCAGCTCAGGTCATGATCTCAGGGTCCTGGGATGGAGTTCTGCATCAGGCTCTTTCTTGCCAGGGAACCTGTTTCTTCTTCTGCCTACCACTCCCCCTGCTGGTGGGCTCGCTCTCTCTCACTCTCTCTCTCTCTCTCATACACACACACACACACACACACACACACACATAAATAAATATATAAAATCTTAAGAAACAAAACAAAAAACCAAGTATGTTTCACTGGGTCTTAAGGAAGGGCAGAGAACCAGGCTCAGAGGCTGACGGAGTCAGTTTGCCTCTCAGATGCCACGGGCACCTTCTCTTTCTTTCTCCGCTCTTTTATCAGTCATAAGTATATATATACTTATATATATATATCCATATATATATATATATATATACATATATATATATATATATATGGAAGATAACTTTTGCCCATTGGTCAGCTACAAATACCCGAAGATTTGTAACAAGACTGAAATTGTGCACATTCCATCAAGGAAGAGACCATTACCCCTAAGTCAAGGCTGGCATACAATGGCTACTCAGGGGTCCTGTTTTAGTAATAAAGTTGTAAAAAGCAAGGAACAGGGGCACCTGGGTGGCTCAGTGGGTTAGGTCTTTGCTTTCGGCTCAGGTCATGATCTTGGGGTCCTGGGATCAAGCCCTGTATCAGGCTCCCTGCTCAGTGGGAAATCTGCTTGTCCCTCTGCACCTCCCCCTACTCACACTCTCTTCAGCTCACTCGCTCTCTTTTTTTTTTTCCCTTTCTCTAATAAACAAAATTTTTAAAAAAACAAGGAACAGATGAAAAATATAGGTAAAGATTTATGCTGTGTGGCACATAATACATAAGTAATGGATGTATTTTCTTCTCCCAGTTTGTGATGCTCACTTCTCTGCAAACTGTATTATATAAACCATTTATATTTAGCAATTGGAGAATAAGTTTTCTGATTTATAGTTTAGCATGTTTAAATGGTAAATATACATTACATAAATTATCAATTTAAAAGTAATTAAAATGTAATATATGTAGTGATTGGTAAAGATTTTTTTAATTCAATTAACCCCCTTTTTTTTTTACAGATTTAGAAGCCTCTGTGTGTTATATCCTTAGTTAATATTCTGAAAATGAAAGTGAATACCACATAATAAAGAGTTTAGATTTTAGATCACCCGTTAAAGTAACTTTTAAATATACTTTTTTCAGTAATTATGATTAAGAATTTAGTATTAACATTCTACAGGGCATTAACATAAATGTTTAATAATCTTTTAAAAAAATTAGTATTTTATTTTCATTAGAAAGCAATGCTTTCTCAAATATACAAAATAGTCTTTAATGGTCTCATTTATTATCTTTCATTTTTGTTATGAAATATTCATGTCCTCCACAAATTATTTGCTTTACTAATGAAGTAATCATTATCACGGACTAGATTTTCTCTGTATTCAATCATTGGAATTCAATAATTTTATTATAAAGATGGTATCATTTTCTAGGCAAGGAACTGAAAAGTAGAGGGGAAGGTAATTTACCATAGTAACTCTGAATAATCTTATCTTTCTACCTCTGAAATGTGGGGGTTTTATGAAATTACAAAATAAATACAAAAGTAATTCAAGATGTTTTGAACCATGGTAAATCAGAGTTAAGCAGACCATGCCACAAAGCTATTTACACAACACAGCATTTTTGGCCATCTGGATCATTGTAAAACTAGACTGACATAATGATGAAACACACAGGCAGAAGGACCAGAGCCACGTGCAGCAAAGCCAGCTCTCACCTCAACGCTATGTGTGGCCCCATGTCTAGAAATGACTTGGAATCAGATGTCTCAAGAAAACACACTTTCCACAAAAAAAAACTTATTTTTAAAGAAATATTACACATAATATGCATTAAAGGAAAATACAAATAAACAAAATCAGAATGAAAACCATTGTAATCCTACCACATAAGTAAATCCTATTAACATTTTGGTGTATTTCCCTCTAATTGCATTTGTATATACGTGTGTATGTGTGTAAGTGTGTTGATGCATGTGTAGATATAGACAAAAATAAAATTACACAGTATAACCTAATTTCCTCACCTAGCGATATTTCTGGCCTCACAATATTCCATGGCATGGATCTACAAAATTATTTACCCAATCCTCTCCTTGCGTATTTGGGTTAGTTCTAATTCTTTCAATATAAACATAATTATGATAAACATGCACTGATAGACTGACTTCATTTTTTTGACCCCTGTTTTCAAACCCTGCCCTGTCCTCCTCTTCTACTTGTCCCATATCTGGGGCAAACTCCATAAACTTCACAGGGACCCTCATCCCAGCCTCAACCGCAACAGAAAGCAAAGCCACTTACTCATCCTTCTTTTTGTTCTAGTCATTCAGGTAACAGGAATAAGAAAACGTTTCCTATCCTCTTTGTGTATGTGTGACATCATTCTCAACACCCAGACCAAATCTGAGTGAAGTGTGGACCTGGAAGCCACAGGATCACGACAGCAGGGTTGGTGCTATAAGCATGATGGTCTGAGGGATGACCACCACCACCAGCGGACCTTCGTTCTCTTGCATCTGGCTTGTCAACTGGATCATCTACCTGTGGCAAACACATACTCTGGGCTGCTGTGTGCCAGCTAGTGTTGAGTTTTGTTACTACCTGCTGGCAAGCCTACATTTTGAGCTGACCTACACTCTGTCACATTTGTAGAATTCTACCAAGCTTGTGTTACAGGTGTAACCCACCTAAAATCACAAGTTTCAATAACTTGCGTTAGATGTTAGAGTTAGAAGTGTGGAATTGGGGCTCCTCTTAAAGTGGACCTGAGTTGTTTGTCTTGGTCAAGATCGATCTGTGTAACAGATTAAATCATGTCTCAATTCCAGCTGATGGTAGGCCCATGCATGTTGTTCCTTACAAATTGGCCCACTTTACTTTGAATTGTGTTCTCTACCAAAAAAGGGCTCTAGAATCTATCCAAACTGCAGGGCAACATGCACTCCCAGAGACTGTCACTGTACAAGAAACTCCCTCCTCAGGCCCATGCTACACTCCATTAGAACAGCAACCTCTGGCACATACAGAACCCTTCTGGAGATGGAGGCTTTCACCAGCCCTGAGCCTCTGACTCCTCAAATCTAACTGATTGCTATGCCTTGGGTTATGGGGACAGAACCCTGAAGACTCAGGACAACCACAGAGGTCTTCTTATTAGAATGGAAACAGCACTTACAGATAGAGCCAAACTTGGACCCTTTGGTATATTCTACCTATAACAGAAAGGGGCTTCATCTGTCCTCATTCCCTTGCCAGATGCAATGGCATCAGAGGAAGTCACCTCTCTTCAAACCACTGGCCACTTAGGAAGCCCACAGGAATCAACTGAGTGATCAAAAAGAGAGTTCATACACTTCACACATGAGGGAGCTCCCTAGAGAGTTGCTTCTGTCCATCCTCTAACTAGTACATCCCTGATCAAAGAGAGCATCCAATGATCAGCATCATGGACCAATTTCAGACAACTGTCTTAGCACTGGAAAAGGAGCTAGACAATTATCAGCCATTTCTGCACATTTTTACAGATTCTTGGAACACTGATAATGGTCAACAGCAACAACAATTCTTTATCCAAGGTTTTTTCCAATAAGAATTTCTTGCCTCACTGACACCCAAAATATAAATCAAGGTCACACATGTTTCTACACATACTAAAGCCATTGAACAAGGTCTCACCAAGATACTCCTTATTCCATTCAGTGTTCTAGCCATTATTGATAGTTACCATGGCACTCATTTTACATCTCAGAATACACAATACTGGGCTCTTGAACAAGGTGTTTAATGGAACTTTCACTTTACTTATGAGGTAGAGTTCAGGCCTCACAGAATGTCATAATGCTTAAATGAATTCAAAATCATTTAATAAAATATGGCATATTTCCATTATCGATCCCCAATCTGTGAATTGCAATAAAGAGTCTGACTCTGTTTTGATTTTTGACCACAGACAACTTTCAAGCCTCACCTGAGTGGATAAGAAGACTTGGGTCCTCCCTTCTTTTGGTGCCCCTGGAAAATTCAAACCATTTAAGTGGCTTGTCCCGCAAAAAAACACTCACCCCAGCCCCATTTCCTAACCACACTCAAAACCAAAATCACTCATCTCTCCCTCCAATCAAGTCTTTCCAAGTCAGTTTGGGTGTCTGCTCTGCTCTTCCCAGAAAGTCTTATCGTATGAATTATACTCTTTTATAGCTTCTTAGTGCATGTGTGGTTTCGTCAGTAGCAACATCTGAACCTATCCTGGGTGAGGGATTGATCCCACTCTTGCATGGCAACTACAAAAGATATACATACCTGGTTGGGTATTTATCTTATTATTGCCACAGGAAAAATTCCTAGAAGCAGAATACTTACGGTTTCTAATTTTTACTCTTTACCCAGTGGTATAAAGTATCTGTTACTTGCAAATATTAAATAAGATGCTCTTTTATCTTTGCCAGTCTGATAGATGAAGAAATAGCACATTATTTAATTTGAATTTATTTGATTCCTAGAGGTGTTAAACAAGTTTTAAAATTATTTTCCTACATTATTCATCTATTTTTTCCTTTTGTGTACTTCTTATTGATACCAATTGTCCTTCTTGCTATTAGTCTTTTTCTTTACCTTACTAACTCTGAAGAGATTTGTGTATTAATATTAATCCTTTGTATATGCAATCTAATATACTCAAATATATATGAATTTATAGATGTAAAATATAAACAATTTTTAAAATATGTCACATACATTTGCAAAATAGCATTTGTCCAAAAATAACATTTGCAATTGCCTTATTTTACTATATGGCCTTGTTTGTAATAGAAAACCTTTAAAACTTTTTTTTTAGATTTTTTTTATTTTTAAGTAATGTCTACACCCAATATGGGCTTGAACTCACAATCCCACTATCAAGAGTCATGTGCTCCACCAACTGAACTAGGTAGGTGCCCAAAGCTTTAAAATTTTGGGATGAAATTCAGTCTTTTTTTAATGGACATTAATTTTAATTTCACAGTAGATATAATATTAGGATTTTGATAATGACAATAGAAAGTTATCCAGCAATTTTGATCCTTAATATGATAGTTTGTCATATATATGTTTAACATAAATTACTATATTAAGCATATATTAAGTTTAAACACATATTAATATTAGGATGAGATGTTGCTACTTTGTAAAGAATTCCATTAAAAAAACAATATATGGAATAAGATCTGGCTATAAAATTCAGTCTTCTAATGTTAGTTTAATTGATGATCTGAGATTTTTTTCCTCTAACAAGGTAGGAAAAGTTCAAGTTTCTATTTGTAATGGAGAGGAAGGATGCCATTTTTGGGTTTCCTATGATAGCTACAAATTTCCTATAACTATTGAGTTAATCAGATATCATACAAGGAGATGTGGCCTCTGAATATGGCAAAATAATTCTTATTGTCAACATCCAGTTTTACAATGCAGAATCTATTGAATTACAGAAATATTATCTTGCCTCCTCCAGTTTATACACAAAACAGCAGTCAGTGATTTTATTAAATTTTAAGTCAGACCATACACCCCTCTCTTCTAAACCTTCCAGTGGCTTCTTCTTTTATCACTTAAAGCAGTGATTCTCTGCAGTGATTTTGCCCCCAGGAAATATCTAGCAATGTCTGGAAACATTTTTAATTTTCATTCTTGGGGGGAGGCTACTGTAACCTAAAGAGGACAAAGATACTACTAGACATGGAACAATGCATTAGGGAATACTAACAGTAATAGGCCTTGCTAAGACATGCAAACCTCTAGGGGATTTGCCTATTGTCCCCAACAATTATTATTCTAACTCTTCTCTTATAATCCTCCCTCCCTTACTTTACTCTAGGCACACCAGCCTTGCATTCTGTTCCATAATCAGTCAGAAAGGCTATCACCCCAGGATCTTTGCCCTACTATTTCTTTGCTTGGAGACCCTTTCCATGCATCTCAACATGATTTACTCCTTCCCTCCCAGCATGTCTCTACTCAGATGCCATCTTTTCAATGAAGACTTGTCTGCTCACAGCTGTCAACTTTCAGTCTCTCCTGTGCCTAACACTTTCTCCAACACCTCCCTGTTTTTTCTCTTTGGCATTTACCACTATCTAACAAACTGTAAGTTTTGCTGATGTCATATATTGTCTTATTCCCTAATTAGTACACAAGCTCCAAGAGAACAGATTTTTGTTTTTGCTCTCTTCACTTTTCCTTCCCACTGCTAAATCGCCAAGTACCTTGAAAACTGCTTGATAGTAGTGTAGGTAGTCAAAAAATTGTTAAATAAATCAATGAATGTCCAAAATCTTTCTATATTTGTTGTACCCCAGAAACTCTACTATCTCCAATATAGAGTTGTGAGTATTGGTTTTTTCAAGTTAGTTTAAGTAACAGGAAAAATTTGGTTGTATCAGATCAAATATATTTTGCCTCATTTCTTCAGAAATTACAAATTTAAAGACAGGATTAGAGACAAAAAAAGATATAGAAAAATCAGCACCCCAGCCAATGCCTTTTCTAAATCTTCCCTAAGAATTGTTAGTTTCCAACCATATCCTGAGAAGACAATTTATTTTACATTTTCAGACATCTGAGGATAGAATGATTGCTTTATTTTTTTAATTAGAGAAAGTCTAATAATTATACTATTTCAACCCATGAGACTCATTTTCTACTGCTCTATTCAATGACTAGGATACTTTAGCATTCTGCCAAATCTATATTCTAAAGGAATCCAATCCCTACAGACATTCAAAAAAAGGATTGCTATAAAAATATAAACTGTTTGTACTATAACTTCAAATCTGGACTTATTTCCTGGGTCTAAAGTAGAATGCAATATATATGAAGCAAATGAAGCAAGAGCTACAATCAACCAATACTCATAGCCTGATGCTGAATAAATTGAGTTCCCCTTGGCCAACTCAGCAGACGAACATCACAGACCACATGCAGCTCATAGGGTTCGTGCCTATCAAATCAAGGGCTTCCATCCCTGCCAACCTGTCATAGAATGGACTGAATAGACTACTCCAAAATCCACTCATGTGGAAAATTTGACAGTGCAAAGAATATTTCTCTAGACTTAAAGATGATTGTAAGCAAAATGTGAATTTGAATCTCATAAAGTTGATTCTCTGCCTTCATCTGCCAACAGATCAAATGAAGTATACACCAAGCCTCCCTTCTGATTTTAGGTCATCAGTTTATTAATGCAGGTAGAAATTCTGCATGGTTCAGTAATTTGTGCAGATTTGTTTTCAAAACAGGAAGGGGCTATAGTTTAATTTTGGCAGTAGGGCTGCTATCAAGTGAGTATTTATCTCAATCCTCAAGTCCAAATACATAAATGTGAAGGGATATTTTATGGAGTCAAATTGAGCCCTCGGAGATAATTTTCAAGCATGCTAAGTCCACAAAGCTGTATAAATCTTAGTTCATATTCCGCTAGTGCTTTCTTATGTTTTGTTTTATATTGTTTGGGGACGGTGGAGGAGAGGAATGTATGGGACAGAAAATAGATGGGAGGTAAACCCCTGTACCACAGACAATGCTTCTCTTCAAGTATGTAATCCAGAGATAGCAACATAATGCCTTCTCCTGGGCAAGCAGGACTCATCAATAGTGATGGTCAAGAGAGCTGCCTTGGGAGAGCCTGACGCTGAAGGTACAGGTTTACTTATGCTCTGAGTTGTGGGAGAGGCTTTGGAGTTAGACAGACATGGGTTTGCATTCTGTTCCTGCCAGTTATGAGCAATTTTTAACCTTGCTGCATCATCTAAATAGGGATGATGTTCTTTATATTAAAGGATCTGTGTGAACATTAAATTAAATATCCATAAAATGATTTATACATAACATTCAATATAAATTATAATCATTATTTTAGAATGATAAAGTATATACCCCCCCCACACACACATATAAACCCCACACTTGTTTATAGCCTCTTTTGTTCCAAAAATGATGAGAGGACATTTTAAAAATGCATTTTTTAAAAGATTTAATTTATTTATTTCACAGAGAGATCACAGGCAGGCAGAGAGGCAGGCAAAGAGAGAGAGAGATGGGGAAGCAGGCTCCCTACCTAGCAGAGAGCCTGATGTGGGGCTCAATCCCATGACCCTGGGATCATGACCTGAGCTGATGGCAGAGGCTTTAGCCCACTGAGCCACCCAGGCGCCCCTTAAAAATGCATTTTTAAAAAATTTGAAAAATTTACAAAAGCCAAAAAGAGAAAGTTAAAAAATTGGGATAAGGGCCAATTATGCCAAGAAATGAAATTATGCGTTATGAAATTAGTTCTCAAAATACATACAAAATATTTTTAATTTCACTAAAGTTGGGCCAGAAATTTTATTTCAAATCTCACAGATAGCAAGAGGAGGAAATCTGATCATTTAAAGGTTCTCAGGGCCAAAAAAGTAAAAATGTTTTTGTTCAGATAGAGCAAAACCATAGTTAGCATGATAAACATTCGTATAGTCAACAGAACAAAGAGTTTCACAAAGGTCTGTTTCTTAAATACTTTTCAAAATATATCAAAATGCCCATAATTCCTTTCAAAAGAAAAAAAATTCTCTTATTCTAAGGCAGGAAGACTATGTATAGAGACAAACATAATAAGTGAACAAGGTAATTTCAAACAAATCTCCATGAATTCTTTGCTTCTCCACCCCTTCTTTGATCCCTTTCTTCTTGAAAAGAGAAGGACTTAATATTCATTTCTAATAAATAAAATACAGTGAAAACATAGGTATGAGATTTCAAACACTAGGTCATCAGAAGGCAGGCTTTTCTCTTGTTCTTTCTCCTTTCCTTGGATTACTCATTCTGAAGGAAGCCAGCTGGCATTGTGAGCTGTCCCATGCAGAAACTGATGCAGCAAGGAACTGAGGTCTGTTCCCAACAGCTCATGATAAACTGAGGCTTCCTATTCAAACACAATACAGGTTGGAAGTAAATCTTCAGCTCTAGACAAGCTTTTGGATGACTGCAACCCAGGCTGGTGCCCTGACTGCAATGTCATGAGAATCATGGACCTAGAACCACCTAGCTGACCTAGAACCACCTAGCTGAGCTACAAACCAGTGTTTGCTATTTTAAGCTAGTAATTTTAGGGTAATTTGTTATACAGAAACAGATAGCTAATGCACCTTCCTTAAAGAGAAAAACTAGAAGATTTAAGCTATTTGTAATTGGTAGACAGTAACACATTACTATTGGTTGCCTAAAGACAAAATAAATATTTTTTAGTATCTTTCAACGGTACAGAAACTGCATGTCTATAAGATTTTGAAAGCTTCTACTTGTGGAAAAATAGAGATATGCACAATTTAATGCTTCTAATTGAAAACACTTTGAGTTTCTTTTCTAGGTCAAAGTGATTTTTTTTCCATTTCCAGTTTTTTTTTTTCCCTTATGAGCGCCTAACAATAACCACAAATATTAGAAGATGATTGGATTCAAAAGCTTGATGGTAAATGTAATTAGCCTTTAAACAATGTGCAACAGTTATACAAAGGGAATAATTTGTGTGCAGCCATGAATCTGTTGCAAATAGCAGAGGAGCTAAATGATCAACAGATACCATTCATTGCCTCATTCTTTTAATTGAAAACATTGACTCCTACTATGTCTTAGGCACCCGGCTAGATACCCCTGATGCAAACATAAAGCCCCAAACTTGAGTCAGCTGATTTTTACAGAATACTATGAAGTATCACACAAAATACTATGAAGTCCTAACCAAACTGCCCTTGTGTCCATAAAGTCATCCCCAATTCCTGAAGAGGCCTTTCCTACAGCATTTGTTTGCATAGCATGGCATGTATATGACCTTCATCACATTATTACAGCAGCTATCTTATTGCCCTAACTGGACTTCCTTGAGCTCAGGAAGAGTGTTTCCTACATCTTGAATTTCTCACACTGTCTTCCTAAATGTTTAAGACAGAATAGGAGCTCAGTATTTTTATGACTTATCAATTGATGCTGCTTAGCATTATATAAATATACATTAAATAGATAATAGAGATGGCAGAGAGAAAGGGAGGGGAAAAGAAGGAGATAAGATGTATATATTCTTATATTTTTTCACATGTCCTCATTTTCCTTCTGGGAAAGCTGGAGTTACAAGTGGAAAGGAATAAAGTGAACTACTTTGGAAAGGACTATTGTGCTTCTAGTACAGACGAACACATCATAGCTAAAATCAGAAGATATAGAGTAGTTAACATATCTGGGTTTGAATTCGAGTTCTTCCACTGAAAGCTCTGTCAAACTAGCATATTACTTCTCTGAAACTTAGTTTTCTCAGTGATTAAATAAGTCTGCTTATAGGGTTGCTGGGAAGAATTAATAGATGACACATGTAAATACTAAGTACAGTTCTTAGCACATACTAAGAACTTAGTAAATGGTAGGTGGTAGGGACACTCACTTGCAATAATACTTTGCAAATTGCATCTAGGAAAAATCAAATTTGGGAATGCTCTATGGTATTCGCCCTCTCCTCATTGCCTTTGGCTTCATTTTTTTTTTTTTCCCCTGCCTTCCTCACAGTTAAACCTACTGAACTTGACTAAAGATTCCCAACAACTGGAAGTACTTGAGCCTGAGCCTGAGGGGCTTATAACAGTAGGTTATTCCCCAGTTTGAAAAAGGGACAACCTCAAGCTGATTCCTCCTTATTTACAATCTGTTCACTATTCTTTGATATCTAGTTAATTTGGGGCACTTTCACCTGTGCTCCTAGCACTATATCAGACAAATCAATCCAGGTTCATATGAATGGACTTCTGATCTCAAGTTGTGCTCTAGAAATCTCATTTAGGACTCCAATATGTGGCTATACTTCCCAGTCTCAGAGACTATCTTCATTATGTTCACTAAAGCCTTGGTTTGGTTCCTTCTTGAGTGCTCTATAAACAGATGCTTTACTCAGCTGTGATCATTCCCAACCCTGCTCCCTTTATGACCCTGGTATTGCCCACAGTTGAACAAAAATATCTATTGTTCCCTCAACCCACAGGTGAATAGGATATTTGAATGTCTACCATTCTTTTTTTTTTTTTTTTTTTTTTTTGTCAGAGAGAGAGCTGGAGTGAGCACAGGCAGACAAAGTGGCAGGCAGAGGCAGAGGGAGAAGCAGGCTCCCTGCCGAGCAAGGAGCCCGATGTGGGACTCGATCCCAGGACGCTGGGATCATGACCTGAGCCGAAGGCAGCTGCTTAACCAACTGAGCCACCCAGGCGTCCCTGAATGTCTACCATTCTTTCAACAACTAACAGAGCTAACACAAATTCCAGGCTGAGAATTTTATTACCCTCTTGCATAACTGACACAAGGGATGTAGGGAGTTAGGGTAAAATTATTTCAGCAATAATATAGACGAATCAGAAAAATGTGTTTTCATTTTTGCTATGCAACTTCCTCGTGCACTACATGGTTCTTACAACTCCTAAATTTAGCAGCTTTTCACTGGTTGCATCTACTATACGAAAGATCTGTCCTAGCTCAGTCTAACTAGAGTTCTCTTTCAAATACTATCTTCCCTATGACCCCTCTCTATGCTCACTGAAGCATGGGGTTCTGGGGTGAGACAGAGAAATTGTTGTGTCAATGAGGCACGGATCATACAATAATAGAGAAAGGCTGAGTCAAGACTAGTTTACCTGTACAGAGTAGAGTCTATAGTCACTCTAGTTAGATATTCAGAGGACAAGGTGAGTGAGGTCAAGGAATGTCTCAACACCAGAAGGGTGATTTTCCATCTAATCCCTATATTATCCTCTATAGAGATCTGTAAAAAAAACCCATGTTTAGGCCCTAATCTCAGATTATTCAGATTCTCTAATTCTGTTGCTGGAAATGAATGCAGGATTTGGATTCAAATACAAAGTTGACCTATTTTCAGTGTTATTATCATTATGTAATACACTGAATGTTCAGTCTAGGCCAGCAACCATGCTAAAAGTGTTATCTGCATGTATTTTTTGTGTGTGTGAAACCATTTTATAGATGAGAAAATTACACCTTGCCCAAGGCCATGCCACAACTAAGAGTCAAAGTTGGGATTCAAGTTGCGGGCCTCCAAACTCCAAACCCATTCACAATCCCTATCCTATTCGGCTTTTCAATGCCCCTGCTTCTTGCTACTGTTGACATAAAAACAACTTACTCTTTAGGACTTGTCCGCTCTGAAAGAATACCATAGACTGGGGGCTTATAAACAAACACTAATATATTTCTCATGGTTTTAGAGACTAGGAAATCTAAGGTCAAGGTGTTGGCAGATTCAGTGTCTGGTGAGGACAGATATGCTTATTCATAAATAGCTGTCTTTCCACTGTGTCCTCCCAAGAAGGAAAGATAATGAAGCTCCCTGGGGTCTCTTATAAGAGTACTAATCCCATTAGAAGTCTCCACCCTCATGACCTAATCACCTCTCAAAGGTTCAACCTCTAAATGCTATCATATTGGGGATTAGGTTTCAAAATATTAATTTGGCAAGGAGTGGGGGAAAAGAAAAGTTCAGACCATAGTAGCATCATTAGAGTCAAACAATTCAGCAGAGGGCTCAGCTCAGCCATTTTTCCAAATGTAGTATTCCTAGACCTAACACAGGGGACAAAGGACATTAAAATGAGAATGATCAACTCTTTCATGATGTCATTCTACAGTAAGGAAACAGACCCTACATGAAAAATTACCCCAGTGCTCCCCGCCCAGTAGGATGCTGACATTTCTCTATAATTCTCATACTATCCTAATAGCAGTCACATACAATATTGGAACAAAAGATTCTGAAGCTCAAGCTGGGCAGGTTTGTTGATATTATTACGCCAATGTGTGTATGTGTTAAAAATATGTGTCTTTCCTTTGTTTTTATTTATTTTTAAAGACTTTATTCATTCATTTATTTATTTGGAGAGAGTGCAAACAGGGGTAGGGACAGAAGGAGAGTAAGAATCTCAAGCAGACTCCCTAGTGAGCGTAGAGCCCAAGGCAAGGCTTGATCTCACTACCCTGAGATTATAACTTGAACTGAAATCAAGAGTCAGACATGACTGAGCCACCCAGGTGTTCCATGTCTTTCCTTTTATAACATCAGCTTAAATTTGTAAAATCAAGGCAAACTACTACAAAGAAATGAAACTGGAAATAGAATCTGTCATAATCTCCTTCTTCAGAGTTCCACAGCTTGGATTGGGATATCTGTTTAAATTAGAAATCCATATCTGAGCAGTAGCTAGGGAAAGGGGCTCAGCTGCTTTTAGTGCTGCCACTTTCAGATTTTAAGAATGCTTAAGTACACATACAGCCCAAGCAGAGAAGAATGCATTACCACCATAGCTCTAACCCACTGACATACATCATATGTGTTGGGAGGTAATCAGTACTTTTTCTCCTACCACTAATGAGATAAATGCATGTGCTGAATTTCCAAGAGAATGACGAAAGTACACACACTATGAGAAATGTCAGGACACTTCTTCCCCAAATTTATGCAGCCCTGTATATCCATTGACTTCTGAAATGACCAGGTCAAGACAAACCAATCTTCCTTGACAACTGCAGCAGCACCCCACAGGATCATGAGTATCCAGGAGTCCAAGCTGTTCAACCTGACCGTGAAACAAGGTCTCTGACAGTTTCTCCCCAGATCCATACCTTGGCCAGTCTCTCCTCCACTGGTGATCACATTTCCCCCCTCATGTGAAATCAGAAAACTGTTTCTTCTGCAAGGATGGAAGAATGGATGAATTATCTACTGTCTGCCAAAGGATCATCAGTTTCTCTGGGGGAAATATCCAAAACCTTCATGGATAGTAATACAAAGAAATATGGCCCCCTGCCGTTTTCTCTCTTGGCCAACTGGCAGCTACTGGAAGATAAAGGGCTTCAGAAAACACTGCCTCAAAGCTTCAGGGTTCCAACAGCTTACAACTGTAGCACAGAATATTTCATTTGGCCTTCCATGGGAATAGTCATTCTATCTCTTCTTTTACTCACATCATTATCACTTAGAGACCATGGATTCATCATGGTTCAGTGTGGGTATTGCACAGTCTACAGGTTTTGACAGAAGTATAATACCATGTAGCCACCATTTATAACTTCACACAGAATAGTTTCACTGCCCTAAGAATCTTTTGTGTTCCCTCTATTCATCCCTTCTCACGCCCGACCCCAAACCCCGGTAACCACTAATCTTGTTACTGTCTGCACCATTTTGCCTTTTTAAAAACAGTATATAGTTAGAATCATGATATCTGGAAGTGTCCAGATTGGCTTCTCTCAGCAATAATCACTTAACCTTGACAGTTCATTTCTTTAGTGCTGAGTAATATTCCACATTCAAGATATACCACAGTTTATTTATCCATTCATTAACTGAGGGACTCTCGGTTTTTTCTACATTTTGGAAATTACCAATAAAGCTGCTGTGAACATCTGTGTGCAAGCTTTTTTTTTTTAATTTTTAAAAAATATTTTATTTACTTATTTGAGAAAGAGAGAGAGAGAGCACACAAGTAAGCAGAGTGGCAGGCAGAGAGAGAGAACTAGGCTCTCCACTGAGCAGGGAGCCCGATGCAGGGCTTGATCCCAGGACCCTGGAATCATGACCTGAGCAGAAGGCAGCCACTTAACCATCTGAGCCACCCAGATGAGCCACTAGCCCCTGCATGTGTGCAAGTTTTAGTGTGGACATCCATTTTCAACTCATTTGGATAAATTCTAGGAAGTACAACTGCTGGATATGTGGTGAGAGTCTGTTCAGTTTTGTAGGAAACCACCAAATTGTCTTTCAAAGTGGCCCTCCTCATAACTGATGAGGATCCTTTTATCCAGAGGAAATTTGCCTTAGGGCTCCAAATTTCTCCTTTTCATTGCATCATCATCTTTGCCATCATCTGAATGGAGCCAGGCCTGGAGCTGAGATACCTCTCAGGGCCCCTGGAAAAAGATGCTGACTCTGAGCAGCAGAGCATTAATCAGGTAGCCAAAAGTCCTAGCCAGAAACCCTCCAACATCTGTTTCGTGTCAGCAAGAAGCTGCATCCCAATCATGGTTCAGTCAGTGTAGTGCAGGGACTGTTTTTCCTAAATACAAGCCACGCTTGAGGATCAAGACTCACAAAACCTCTTCATCAATTTGCATGTTGGGCTGTCAGGGTGAACACCTTCAGTAGATGGGAGGTGACCACCTCCCATCAAGCTCTTTAGAATATCCTCAGTTTGAGAAACACCTCACTGTCTTCAGCTAGGTTAAAGGGTCTGGAGAAGGAGAAAGTCTCTAGTTTACTCTCTAGGGATTCCACCTTCCACATGAATTCTTAACTGGATGAATGAATAGATGAACTGTCACTCTCCACCCACAGCACCCAGGCTTAGACATCCTCTTCTAGGGATATTTAGATGCATACACATCCTCTTTGCACCCTGAGGGGCTCTGCTGAGACAGTTGCTCTCACAAGTGAGAACAAAAGGAGACATCACGGTCACTGAGGCTTGGTCAGGATTCTCTTAAGGACAGAGCATTGCCAGAAAATGTCAACATGCAAATTCCAGTCTAAAGAGGTATAGGCATAAAGCTGCAAACATATGCAGTGATGAAACACATAGATCATAGTAGCCACATCATAACTGGATGGCCCCTGATTAGCAACTTACTAAACAGGATGTAAGTATGAAAATTGGGATAAGTAAACAATTTTTTTTGGCTGGTCTTAATTGTGCCAATATAAGGTGAGCTTGTAATTGATTAAAATTGATTTGAGGGGACGCCTGGGTGGCTCAGTTGGTTAAGCAGCTGCCTTCGGCTCAGGTCATGATCCCAGCATCCTGGGATCGAGTCCCACATCAGGCTCCTTGCTCGGCAGGGAGCCTGCTTCTCCCTCTGCCTCCGCCTGCCACTCTGTCTGCCTGTGCTCGCTCTCTCTCTCTCTCTAACAAATAAATAAATAAAATATTTAAAAAAAAAAATTGATTTGAGATCTTGTTGCCCTAAGTAAAAACGTCCTATGTTGAAACTGCCCTTCTGAATAAGAGGCAGAAGAGAGGGGCAGAGTATGTGGTACTGGGACAGGGCCTCAGAGCAAACATTTGGCACAATCATACTAGGTATTGAGGAGTGTTCAGTAATGGGTTCTCTGCACTGCTCTGAGTGGAGTACAGTGGCCTGGGGCAATAGTGGAGGCCAGGAGGACACCCAGGCCTGAAGAGGCAGGACAAAAGGCAGTTATTGGAACCCAGAGAGAACTGTGCATAAAAGGGTAACTGGACAGCCTTGACATCCAGAGACAATGCAGCCAACCTGTAGCAAGAGGACAAGGAGGGAGCAAGGGAAATAAATACCCCAGCCCATTCTCTTCCCAAAGTTCAATACCCTGCCTCTGCCTTTCCCTGGTAGAACCTGTCTGGGAGACAGAGAGCAAGGGAAGCCAGTGATGTGGAGAATAGCCTGAAGAAGCAATTGCCTTATTTAAACTTAAATCTATGCAAGTTCTGTTTCTTATTAGCATGATTAAAGTGACTCTCTTTAATATTCAACTGCTTAACTAACCTTTTGGTTTAATCACAAAGGAATGTAACTCTTTACAGTAAAGCTTTTGATGACCACAAACATGCTAAGACATTTACTATAAGACACATGCTCACTTAAATTAAAAAAAAAAATGTTATCAGAAGTTAAATTTGCACACTGTAGTTATAAATGGGCTCACCCATCAAAATAAGTGAAATCCTACCATTTGTGATGACATGGATGGAACTAGAGGGTATTATGCTTAGCGAAATAAGTCAATCGGAGAAAGACAACTATCATATGATCTCCTTGATATGAGGAAGTGGAGATGCAACGAGGGTGGGGGTTAAGGGGGTAGGAAAAGAATAATTGAACCAAGATGGGATCAGGAGGGAGACAACCCAAAAGAGACTCTTAATGTCATAAAACAAACTGGGGGGGGGTTGTCGAGAGAGGGTGGTAGGGTTACATTATATGTTTATAAAAAAATAAAAATAAATAAATAAATAAATAAAATCTTTTAAATGGGCTCACCAACATCAACCTGATCATCAATCAATCCAGCCCTCTGTAAATGAATTTATCCTTCTTGTGTACATGGATTCATCATATGAGTTTTCTTTTAAGCAGAGAGCATTCTAGCTAATGTCCTATTGCTACAGAAAGAAAAATTACTCTCACCTCTGACAAATTTATCTAAACATTTTGCAAAGTTACTTTGCTTTTTCATGCAAGATAATTCTTTAGGCTCTGAAGAACTTGCTTGTTTTTTGATATTTATATAAATTATAGTTATACTTCTTAGAAACATATAGAAAAATTCCAAATTATCAAAGTTGTTTGCACTAAATGGTCTTTTAGTTAAAATCACCCAAATAAAGGTGACTCCAGGCCTTTGTAGGGTATCTAAAGCTATTATCTGGGATCAGGGGAATGACAATAAAAAACTTTATATATATGTCTGTCTCTGAAACTAATCTGTCTGCAGGAAATATCAGTGAAAGGATGAAGCACAGATCCAAAGTATTCAGGATATACTCTGTTCTCCTTATGCCTAGCCCTTGTGGCACACATTAGCCTTGTGATACCAAGACTCTGGAAAAATGACTTAGTAACCCTCCTTAAAATATATGTATCTAGGTCAATAATGTAGAAAAACACTAATGTATATTTGCCTAGGGTGCTTAGCCCCAAGAGACAATGCAAACACATCTTATTAGACTTAAGCATCTACTTGTATGCTTTTATTTTTAATGTAAATTATGTATGTTTCTTTGTATACTTTTATATAAACAAATAAAAAAAGAATTGATTCTCCTCCAAGGAGTATCCCTAAGCAAGTAGTTATGGGTTAGTTCTAGAATTTTTTCTCTAGAACCCCTCTGTGCTTGTTGGTCCTATCCTCCAGGGTCCTGTTCCTCATCTAAACCCTGTACTGCTCAGTTCTTAGAAGGGATTTGATGGTGGTGGTTTTTACCAATGCTTTTGCTCAAAGTCAGCTTATCAAATCCTTCTTTGCCTTCCTCCAACCTGAGACTGGGCTTAAAATAAAAGAAAGCAGACACACCCAGTTTCATGAAACTACACTTAGAGTGATAAAGTTTGGGAACAGAAGGATGGACAAAAGAAACCAAAGACAAACAAAAAGAGAGCGGCAATATTATCAGATGAGATAGAATGTAAAATTATAGTGTCCAATAAACTGTCACTATGACTTGATCCTGCACAACCTCCCCAGCCCTTTCTAGGTAGCCATTATTAAATACTCTTTTCCCCCATAGATGAACTATGTCTCCACTACGTGTTTCCCCCCCCCGCCCCCACTCCCCAGCAAGGCCCACTAAAAGATTTGACTTTGTCCACTCTCGCTCTTGATGTTGAGTTCTGAGGAATGAGCTCTTTACTCCAGTCCATCCCAACCACACCTAAATTCTGCGTTTCTAAGGCAAACATTTAGCAACTGCAATCTTCCATTCTTCTACATCCCTTCTGTTCTAATTGTGTGAATTTAGCACCAAATGATTCATTCCTTCTTCCATTATCACTATCCATTTACAATGCGTTTAATATACATTTGTGTATTTTTATATCTACTTATGTACATTTTAAAGGTTATTGCTTGCCATTCTTTCTTCTTTCTATCTCCATTTATACTGAGGTTTTGTCTGCTATAAGATTTTCAAGTATCTTTCCTATTTGGAGTGTGTGCTTGACATTCTCCCTGAATCTTTGCAAATCCACAAATCTTTCTCTTCTCTTAGCAGATGAGTTACATCAACATTCTCGGCTTGCTGCCCATTCCCCCTGGTGGTCTATGGCAGTGAGTCCAACATCTTCTGGCTCCCAGAGTTCCAGTATCATTTTTCTTCCTTTGTAAGTAGTCTATTTTTCTTTTCAGCCTGAAATCTTGCAAGATTTTCTCTTCCCATCTTCTACCTTTTCAAATATTTTCTAGGCCTATCCTTCACATTTTCCAGGCTTTTCTATCATCTTTTACATGTTCCTGATTTTTTTTATTTCCCAGTTAAAAAGTTGCCAAGCTAAAATTTCCCTATTTTAAATTATTTTGTTACTTAACCCACCCTCTTTCAGCATGTAACCATGCTCTATTATCTTCTCCTCCTGCTTTGTAAATGAGAAATATGCAACGAATGTTTGCACATTCGCTCACTCTCCAGAATGTGTTGAGTGTGCACTGTCAGCAACTCTTCTAAGTGCTGGAGATACAATAATATGTTTTCTAAAGACCAAAATGCTTGTCCTTATTGAACTTGCCATTTTTTCATCTCCCATCTTCTACCCACTGAAATCTACTTCCACCCATCCACTAGGCCAGAACTGCTCTAGCAAAGGTAGGGAAGGAACTGTAATTGCTAAACCCATGCCTACTTCAGCAATCTGGGGCATTTGTCACTTTGTCAATGTCTTCTCGATTGTGATAATACAACTGTACCAGTGAGGATGACTTCCACTGCAGATAAAGGAAAACTCAACCCAAACTAGCTTTAAACAGTAACAACCTAAATGAATATAACTGAAATTTTTCAGTTAAGGCAGATTTCAGAGCCAATTTGATTAGGCAATTCATCAAGAACCGGGTTTCTTTCCTACTATTCTGCTTCTCTGGTGTAAGTTTCATCCTGTGCTGTAATAGTTCCATGTTTCACATTAACAGGCCACACCTCTCAGAATAAGATGATCTTTCAGGAGTTTTTTCCCAAAAAAAATCTCCAACAAATTGCCTGTCATGTCCAGTTAAATTTAATTGGGTCTCTGTCCCTTCCTCAATGAATCTCTCTCACCCTGGAAATACTGTGTTCTAATTATCTTAGGTTTAGGTTATTTGACCCCATCATTATGGCAACCATATAAGATTACTCTGAATGGCTACATACACCAGGACTCATCCCTAGAGCTGGGTTTAAGTCAGCTTCTTAGGAAACATGTCAGCAACATAATAGAAAGATGTGTGGATACCCCCCCAAAATCTGGGTACTGTTAGGGAGGGGGAGGTAGGGATATCATTGCTGGGTTAATCATGCACAAATGCTAATCAGTTTCCTCCCAGACCATGAACTAAATTGTGTGGTTGCCTAGAATTTCAAAGTACAGCAATTCTGGATATTTTAATCTGCTACTTCATAATTTTAACTACCAACTGTATGATGGGTACTCTCAAATGTACATTGCAATCTCAACTTCTTTCCTGTAATCGAACTCTGTATTTCCAGCTACGAGGTAACTATCTCAGCTCCTCAGTACTTCAAATATAACTCATTCAATATCTGCATAGACATGACCAGCAATCCAAGATAGAATCCTCACAAAAACCTTTGGTAATCCTCTCTTTTGCTCCTTAATATTCTCTCCAAAATTGAGGAGCCTTTGTTATTTGCACCAAATATTTGGATCTCCTTTATTAATGTGCCCCTTGCACAGCTGCATATTACAGTCACTTAGGCACCTCAGAGTTTTATCGAGGAGAAAATTTTTTTTTTCTTTAAGCTTTTTTATTTAAACATATAATGTAACCCCACCACCCTCTCCCAAACCCTCTCCCCCCACAACCCCCCTCAGTTTGTCTTAGGACATTAAGAGTCTCTTTTGGTTTGTCTCCCTCCCGATCCCATCTTGTTTCATTTATTCTTTTCCTGCCACCTTAAGCCCCACCCCCATTGCATCTCCACTTCCTCATATCAGGGAGATCATGTGATAGTTGTCTTTCTCCGGTTGACTTATTTCGCTAAGCATAATATGCTCTAGTTCCATCCATGTCATCGCAAATGGTAAGATTCCATTTCTTTTGATGGCTGCATAGTATTCCATTGTATATATATATACCACCTCTTCTTTATCTACTCATCTGTTGATGGACATCTAGGTTCTTTCCATAACTTGGCTATTGTGGACATTGCTGCTATAAACATTCGGGTACACGTGCCCCTTCGGATCACTACGTTTATCTCTTTAGGGTAAATACCCAGTAGTGCAATTGCTGGGTCATAAGGTAGCACTATTTTCAATTTTTTGAGGAACCTCCATGCTGTTTTCCAGAGTGGTTGATCAAAAGCTTTTGCACAGCAAAGGAAACAGTCAACAAAACCAAAAGACAACTGACAGAATGGGAGAAGATATTTGCAAATGACATATCAGATAAAGGGCTAGTATCCAAAATCTATAAAGAGCTTAGCAAACTCAATACCCAAAGAACAAATAATCCAATCAAGAAATGGGCAGAGGATGTGAACAGACATTTCTGCAAAGAAGACATCCAGATGGCCAACAGACACGTGAAAAAGTGCTCCACATCACTGGGCATCAGGGAAATACAAATCAAAACCACAATGAGATACCACCTCACACCAGTCAGAATGGCTAAAATGAACAAGTCAGGAAATGACAGATGCTGGCGAGGATGTGGAGAAAGGGGAACCTTCCTACACTGTTGGTGGGAATGCAAGCTGGTGCAACCACTCTGGAAAACAGCATGGAGGAGAAAAAAATTTTAAAGATTTATTTATTTGTTTGTTTGAGAGAGTGAAAGAGCGGGCACAAGCAGGGGGAGGGGTAGAGGGAGAAGCAGGTTCCCCACTGAGCTGTGAACCCAACACTAACTTGGGGGCTCAATCCCAAGGCCCTGGGATCATGACCAGAGCCAAAGGCAGATGCTTAACCAACTGAGCTACTCAGACACCCCATCTAAAGGAGAAATTTAATGTTTAACCTTTGCTCCTGACTATGTCTTTTGTCCCAAAGCTCCATCTGCTCTTAAAATTTCAAGTCAACATGGTAAGCCAGCTCAGTAGTACAGAAAGGTTAATCTCCTTACCCTTTGTTCTTGGGCTTTCCTTAAAGTGTTGACCAGAGCTAAGTAATTGAACATGCTTTACTCTTTTGTGTCTCCATATCAGTCCTTTCCTGGCTGGAATTTTCTTTTCTCCTTGGGCTCTCGCATGATGTTCTCCCTGACTCACCCCCAGACAGGTGTTACTGTCTCGCAGTGTTACCATTTCTCTTCCCCAACATCTTACACACACTTAATACTCTAGTATTGAGATTACCTACTGTTGTCCAGACACTCTACATCCTAATTAGTTTTATGTCCACCTCCAAAGCAAATGGCCATGTCTTTGTTAGATATGCAAAGATGCAGTGTGTTCCAAAGACTTGAAGGAGGGAAAAGGAGGAATATGTTGCAGTAATAATACAGTATTGTGATCTTACAGTATTGCCTTCAATTTTAAGTGGACAGATTTTATATGAACGAAAGGGAATAATCTGAGGATAAAAATAAGGATCTGAATCTAAATCCTTCTATTAATTATAATTATGTAGTAGAGCCCCAAAGTCAGGGAATTCTCTTTTCTCTCTGGATCCAACATCAATAATTTACAAATGCAGATAATTTCAATCAGCCAAATTTTTTAGGCTGGCTCTGGAGCAATATGGGATATGCAGTTCAGTGAAAATGCTGGGACTGAAATGAGGCGTATTACATTAGTAATGTGGCTCTGGTTTCATGTGCTACAGTACAGATCTGCATAGACCCTAAATTGGAGACAAAAGTCCCAGGAGGATAGCAGATAGCTTTCTGCCCCATTTAACAAACACAACTTTTTCTCGTTTTGTAGAGATTGAGCTCTTGTTTCACTTTCTTATTGCCTATCAATCAGCTTGGGAAGACATTTGCAATTGTATTTCCTTCATAAAGACATAAGTCGGGCAGCAGCTGCCGTTACTCATCTAAAAGCTCCTTTCTAAATTACCTCTGTCAGACCGTGTAGAAAGTAAAAGGCACACTTCAGTCTTATTTGATTAAATCGGGGAATGTACCAGCCAGCCAAAGAATGGAAAGTCCTTTCCATTTACATGCTCCATTAACTGCACTTCACTGAAAAAATAAATCTCAGTGCAATTCTTTACGTCGCTCCCCTAATTGCTACTTACAAATTCTTTTCTCTCAATCATGCTGTCTTTCATAAATCAGGAAGCAAAAGCATTTGAGGTGGAGGCTCTGGCTCTAATTTAACATGATTTGCCACTATGCTATTATTAATGCCAAAGGCAAATAATATACCAAGTTACCATGGGAACTAGGGCATGAGAAGGTGAAAACCCTCCCTTCTACAAGACAGGTAGGGCTTTGTGGAACCTTATGCCCCACCATCAGGGGCCATATCATTTTGGCAAAATTCCCCAGAATCTGCTTATTTCTAGGCCCAGAGCTGTGTTGGTCCATCCTGCAACCCCTGAAACCTAACACATAATTGGTCCTTACTTCCAAAGGAGAAAAATTACAGGGCAACCATTCACATTGCAAAGAAATTATTCATTATATGTTCACTTTCAAGAAACAAAGCATGTGACAAAATATTAAAAAACTAAGTTAGAAAAGAGATCAATGGAAGGTTATTACTACCATTAAATTAATATATTTTACTTCATAAAAGCACTCATCTCAAAGTCCTATAAAGTATATAGGTTTCCTTTTACCTTCCAATTCTTATTTACACCTAGATTATAATTTCAAAATTGGAAGTGAGGTCACATAGTTAAATCAATCAGAAATAAAAAACAAATATTTTTATAGTTACAAATCAATGGAAAGAAATTACTGTTTTCCAAAACATTAATTCACCCAATTCTTCAGTGATAAGGCTTGTTTCCAATGATAGAAAACCACTCCAACACATGAATCTGTGTTGTACCTCCTACATAGAAGGAAAGCACTCTCTTTCCTCATGCAAACAGAAAATGTCAACTATAAGGACAGAAATCATTGAATTTCCATTCTAAGGAAAATATTTCTTGAGAGGAGGAGACAAAATGCAAAGCACAGTACTAACATGATAATATATAATTGCCTTAGAGAAAAGTCAACTCAATTGCATGTATGTTAGTGAATGGGGTCACTTGTTTGCTTTCCTGAAGTGTTTTCCCCATTTTATTCAGAAAATGCCTTAAAAAGCTGAGCTTAAGCAAGCAACCACATTCCCTTTTGCTATAGTTCTATAAAATGTCAAGTCAAAATTGGGGCACAAAGACAGTGCTGGTTACCAGAGTAGACAGATCTTTGCCACACATGCTGATTTCATTGGAATTCAAATTATTGCTAACAATCTTGGGTTCCTTAAATTCAAAACATAGTTTATGGAATATTTTGGCCCTTCAATTTTAAAACCATGTGTGCTTTAATGAAAATTTAAATCCAAGAGAGTTTGATTTCATGTGAAATCATTAAGATTTAAGTAAGCCTCTTGATGTTGACCGAAAAGATCTGCCAAACTTACAGAATAATGCTGAGTAAGAGGACTGGCCATTAAGGAGAGGCCAGTTTTGGGATAAGGGCACTTCTGAAGGAGTGGACACAGAGGTCTATATATACCAACAACTCAGCGTGAAACTTTGGAGGAGCAGAACAGCCCAGAGGGTGCAGATTTATTTATTGTAAAGTGTCTCCAAATCATTTGGCACATCTATTTGCCCTGTGTAGTAGATGAAATACAGTTTCTCACATCTATCTCATCTATCTTTTCTAGTTGTGTGGGCATCCATGCATGCGTGTGCCTACATACCACTGTATTAATAAAACACAAATTTATTGAATGTGTGGTTTTTTCAAGTTTTTTAAAAGTAAGTGATTTCCTTAGATGACTACTCGAGTATTAGGTGAGCCATGAAGACAGTAGCAGACATTGTGCTAGAATACTACTACTAACAAAAATGTAATGAGCAATTATCATATGCCAAACTCCCTGCTAAAGATGACTCCCACCCTCAAACATCTCATTTAATCCTCAAAACAACTGCATGAGGTAAACGTATACCAGACCTCATACCTTTTCCAAGGTCACATATATCCTTCCTACTTATCCTTTATAAAGCAGCTTAGGAAAGCATGTATGAAAGTAGGCCATGATGGGAGGTTTTTGTTTCAGGTTTTATCCCTTCAAAGAGTTGGCATCCCTGACATGATAGGAAGAGGGAAGTGCCATTTATTTGTGCCAGTATCAGAATCCAATGGTGACAGTCTATGTACTAGACAGATAACCAAAGTTCAGGCACTAAACACTGTACCAGATTCAATCTAGCAAACCAAAAAACACCAGGGGGTAAGACTTTTTCCATCAGTGTTGGAACAGTGAATATCATTATTCAAAATATTCACTGCTCCTCTGTTGGAGAATTGTATCTCCCCATTCTGTTGACAACAACAGGCTTAGCCACCAGAATTGCTTTGGACAATGAAATGTGAATAGAAGGTGAAACATGCCACTTTTCAGAGGAATTCATATCCAGTACATGAATCCACATTCCCTTTATTATGAGCCTAGCAGTGCCCTGATAGGAACTTCTCCATCAGCCTAGGTCCAAGATTAAAGACAACAGATGGCAAAACCCCAGCCAGCCCATGGTGAACATGTAATGAGAATGAGAAAATCAACTTTTTATGGTGTAAAGCCCCTAAGTTTTGGAGGTCATTTGTTACCACACATTAACTTTATCTACCCCTACAGATACAAACAATCCAACATAGTGATCAGAGGATGAAATCAACAAGCTGCCTGGCCTCAAATCACAATTCCAGCACTGTTATTTATGTTATTGAAATTCAGTTCCAAAAATCTGACCCTTAAATAAGCCAAAGCAAATGTATAACAAATCAAATTTGGTCCCTTGAATTCCCCCACTGGCTAAATGGACAAACAAGTAGGATGGATAATTTGCAATTGGTTTACATGAACCAGAATAAGTTACAAAGCTCATACATCTCAAAGGATCTTGTAGAAGTGTTTCCAATACATAACCATGTTGTAAATTTCAAGTTCTAAGTGAATGTGGTGCTGTAATTCCTTTCAATAACATTTATTTAGTATTTGTTCTGTATTTTAGTTGTATATCTGTGTCTTTCTTTCTTTCCATTACTGGAATGATAGAGCATTAATATTTCTCTGATCTTCTTCAGACATGGAAGTATCATACTCAGAAAATAATGCTATGTGATTTTCTAGTAAGTCCTTTTTACCATATTTGATAATTCATTCCTTTTATCCCTGTTTATCATACTTTTAAGTTTTGATAAGGAAAAATACCTGTTCAGGTAATTATACCCTAAAATGCTTTCAGAATGATTTATAGTTGCTTATAGATACCACCAAAGAGCAAAGGACAAACTGAGAAATGGGTGCAAAGGAAAATAAAGGTTGGCTGTTAGAGGGATTCAATACATAAAACTTGAAGCCAGCGGGAGCATACATAGCTTTAAAATGCTCTGTGAATTTCACTTTATGATTCCTAGTGCCCAAAGCAAACAGAAAAAAATCACTTACCAGATACGTAAAGTCCCAAGAATTGTAATAAGCAATCACTCAAGAGGAGCACAACTTCTTATATCATGGAAATCTGTTGGACATCTCCTCTGTGGGCCAAGATAGAAAATGTGAGATAGCATCATTAACAATGTCCTTATCAATTTCCCTACAAACACAGAAGCAAAATATGGATTTCCTACTCTGCATTCTATTAAGACTTCTGTTCCATCCTATGACTTGAGAAAATATCCAAGAGGATAAACCCATTCAAGTGATTTATTCACAGTAAGCTTATGAAGCTGTTTAGGTCATGGTAAGTTCTTTAAGTATAATGTGCCACGTGGCATTTCTGAACTAAATAAAAAAATAAATATTGACACACTGATCATGGTTGTAGATTCTCTGTAGTGTATGTGCTATAATTTATTTAGGTCTAGATGTTGGAAAAGCTTTCTAGTTTATCTGCAAAAGAATTCTGAATAAGCAAGATCAAATTCTTTTATTTAATTGAAGACCATATTCTTCTATTCAATCCAACAATCTCTACATCCCTTGCCATCAACATTTTTTTCTGTTGTCATCTCCAATTCAGTTATTTTTTCATTTCAATTTTCTGAAGCCATTCTTCATTCTATTACTGACTTCACTGGGTAGGCACCTCACTTAAGGTGGCAATCACATGAAACTATCCAATGAGTATAGCTCATTACAGATGTCCTCTGTGTTCACATAAAAACTATACAATATTATTGCTGCTGGCACTTGTCTTCAGAGTGCTTTGCTGTCTATAGAGTTTTTCTGGCCTTCCTTGTCTTACTACATGAATGTCAATGATTCTCATGGTAAAACTGTGCCTTGAGGAAGAACATCAATAAAAGCAGTCCAGAAGATGGGGGGTGGAGAAGATCAGTGAAATAATGAGTGGATTTGAGTAGGTCTCTGAAATATTGGACTCAAATTTAAGCAAATGTCTTCAGAAGCCATCAAAAGAACAGATATGAAAAAAAAATCTTCATTTAGATTTGAAAGACCATTCCATTCTGCCATTCATTTCTAAATGCATCAGGTTTTTTAAAAAATGGTTTTTATTTGTTTATTTGAGAGAGAAAGGGAGAGAGGGAGCGGACAGAAGGGGCAGATGGAGAAGGAAAGTAGACTGCCTCCCATGCAGGGCTCAATCCCAGCACCCAGAGATCATGACCTGAGCTAAGGCAGATGCTTAACTGGCTGAGCTACCCAGGTGCCCCTAAATATATAAGGATTCAGAAATCATTTCACTCTGGGAATTCAATATTGAGATATATTGTCCATATTCTTGGGGGGTTTTTTTTGGCTCATAGTAAGTTTGTTAATCTTCTTGTACCTCTGTTTCCCCATCTTTAAAATATAGATGCAACAAGGCCTACTTCATAGGGTTGTTGTGAGGAATATGTGTGTTAAAATTCCTAAACCACTTAGAGTCATGCTTGGCAACAGTGTGAGCATTACAAAGTGCCTCCTACAAAAGTTTTATTCTTATCACTCCCCATATTTTTTCCTTATCCATTATCCAATAGCCTGAAATGACAGAAATGGGCACCGTGAAAATTAAAACACATTTTTAATTTTTCAGATGAATGCCAAATTCTACTTCATTAGGAAGAAATGAGGCTACAAGTTTTCCTTTTCTCACACACTGTTTTAATCAATAGACAACATGACATTTTAATCAGTGATAATTCAAGAAAGATTTGTTATTGCTAAGGTTTCTTCACAAATTAGTGCTTTTTGTTAAAGACCTGAATAAAGCCAAGTATAATTTTAGATTTTTTTTTTTATTTAAAGACCCTTGTCCTCCATCCAGCTTGTCCCTGAAGACTCTCTATTCATGTATCCTTAGCCTGGCAGCAGGTTATAGTGAAAAGAGCATGGGTCTGGAAATCAAAAACTTGTCCTAAACTGATGGTGTCATTCAGTGATTCTTTCAACAAACTTGTCCCCTTTATGAACTTAGTTCATTGCAAGGGCTAAATGGAGATGCTCCTTTATAAATATAAAACTCCATAATTCTCAGGAGGTTTTCACATGTTATCTATAGATGTTTGACCATGAGACATTAACTCCTCCACAGTTATACATCCACATACAGAATTGGACAGAAGATGAATTCTCCTCATCTAGATCATTCATGTATTACCCTGATTTTTATGATTTCTAGAGAAAACAAAACAATTCTGTAGAGAGCAAGGTGGAGTCACTCATGTCAAGCAGTGAATGTAAGCAGGCAAAGGTATTACATCTGAGATCAGATATCACGAAAACCAGTACAGGCTGTCGTCACCCAGAACTGATAACCAACAAAACCAAGAGAGCCTGGAAGAACCACGTGCCAATAATCACCAGAACCAGCAGAGGCCCAAGACTGATTAAACTCCTTTACAAAGGTAGGACTTTCGCAGCAACCTCTCATATTCTCCAGATTCTTCCACATCTGACCACATCAGAAAGGCAACAGCCACCAAAGCCTCTGCCTGTTTGATCTCTGAACATGATAGAAATCCCCCTTGGCTTGAATAAGCAGTAAGCCCTGATAGCTGACCTAGTCTAGACTGAGGCTTCACCTTAACCGCATGCTTGTGAACTGACTTTGTGTTTGGTTCCTTCACTTCTTACCCCTTTTTGTATCTCGTTTGTTGAGTGACTGTATTATTCTTTGCTTTGCGTGATGCGTTTAAAACCAAATTAAATACATACTGAAATGTTACTGAGTTTGAATCCCAAACCTACTCTACAATCATGTGAACGTTGTTTTATGATTGAATGAAGCAGACATGAAATGCTGACTAAAGATACCATTCGTGTATGTGCCTGCATAGTGTGCTCATGACAAGTTCTCTTATTTATAGTGTGCTCATGACAAGCTTCTATTTAAAGCTATTTCATAATTTAATAATTAGAATATTCTTAACAGCATGGAAACTATCATGCCTTTCCTCTGACAAAGCAAACATAGATTTGACTGTATTTTTTACCTTTGCCATAATGTCCAATTTCTGGGTTCTTCCTAGTAGTCACAAATACAAATGAGATGGTTATTGTCATATTTGCTTCTCAAAATATAACTCTCTCTATATAGCTCCTTCACCTCCTCAGGATACAAACATGTAGCTATCTTCTGGGATTCCTGCTTGCACATCTTCATGCCAAGAAACCAGTGGCTTATTTTACTTCCAGGAGCACTAGTGTCTAAATGGTATGTGTATGAGCAATGATATTATTCACAAATAGAACCATATACTGCACATTCTTGGAGACACTACTGGTGTCACAAAAGGTAGGAAACAATTCCTAGAGTCACATTCCCTCCAAAAAAAGAAAATAGACAAACCAACAAAGTAGAGCTCACCCCAGGGCTTCCAGGGACCAGGGACTGGGTCAGGCACAAGACAAAGCAGGAATCTCTAAAGAATTTGATAAAAATGTCTAAAAAAAACAATTTGATGAAAATGAGCCAGGCCCACAGAGGAAAGGAGTCTAGGCTAAATACATAGCGAATTTGAGTAGTGGGCAGCAAGAGAGACAAGGAGATAGGCTAAACCAACAGACACCATTGAGAGGCAAGAATCCCAAAGAAACAATGATGTCGGACTAGCAGCAGGAGCCAAAGTTGAGTCTGAGTTTCCTCCTCTGACCTGTAACAAAGATTAAAGGATCTACAGTATATGGGATAGCTCACCCACCCACGCAACAGTGGAGGAAAACTGTCCTTGGTTGAAAGCTTTCCTAAGTTAACTCCAGATTGAATGCAAGAATGACCTCAAAATAAAAATCACCAAACACACAGGAAGACAAGCCACTATTAAGAGAATCAGCCCATAAAAAACATAAACCTAAACAGAAAAAATTACAGATATTGAAACTGTTTGATATAATAGAAAATAGCTATGTAAAAGAAAAATGGAATTATAAAGTCTATAGTAAAACTATGAGAAATATCAGATAGAAACAAAAAGGTTATAATGTACAGAAACAAAAATTTTTAATCTATATTATATATGTTGAAATTTAAAAGCTCGTTGAATGTCAGCAGATTTGACCAAAAAAAAAAAAAAAAAGGCTAAAGGAAACAGTCAGGGAATGGAGCTAAAAATTCAAACTCTCTAATTGTACATTGGTCTTCTAGCAACTAGCCCCTAGCTAGACTCCATATAGGGGCCCCCTGTCAGCAGACATCTCATTAGCATACAAAAGACATTCTTAATCATTCTGGAGTTTCAAGGGTTTTAGAAATTGTTTGCCAGGCACTAGAGGCAAATACCAAATATTTATTTTTCATTATATTACATTTCTTTTAAATTGAATGTTCTCTTTTAATAAAAAATAGCCATTTACATTTATTATGATTACGTTTGCATAGCATTTCTTCACATCTTCAAGGTGGGACCTTCAATCATTTTGACACTAAACAACCAAAACTATAATTGTTCCCATTGCACTGAGTGACCGAATTAACAAAAATCAACCTTTTATTTTCTATATTTAGCATAAATTGGAACTGAGTCTGTTTTTCCAGAAAGTTATTTCTTTTCAAGATTTTATTTATTTATTTGACAGAGATCACAGGTAGGCAGAGAGGCAGGCAGAGAGGGAGGAGGAAGCAGGCTCCCTGCTGAGCAGAGAGCCTGATGCTGCTCAATCCCAGGACCCTGGGATCACAACCTTCACAACCTGAGCCAAAGGCAGAGGCTTTAACCCACTGAGCCACCCAGGCACCCCGAAAGTTATTTTTTTTCTAAGATTTTATTTATTTATTTTGGAGAAAGTGAGAGAGTGGACAAGTCAGGGGAGGAACAGAGGGAGAGAAAGAAAAAGAATCCTGATGACCCTGAGATTATGACCTGGGCCAAAATCAAGAGTCAGATGCTTACCCAACTGAGCCACCCAGGCGCCCCTCCAAAAAGTTATTTTTAATGCAATTAAACTGAAAGAATTTAAGTTCCAGGAAAACAGGAGCCACAATATTTCTTATTTCTCTGAAGTCAAAAGCAGTTATTCTGCAGCTATAAACGTGATTCAGAGTCACAGAATCTAATAAAGGACCTGTGGTAGGCATAGTAGATCTGCAAAATGTCTATGCTCTAATTCCCAGAACCTGTAAATGTTACCTTATAGTTAGCAAAAGGGGCTTGCAGACATGATTAAAAGTATGGACTTTGAGATGGGGAGATTTTGTTGGATTATGCCTAATTGAATGATGTAATTCTTAATAGTGGAGTTCCTTTCCAACTATGGTCAGAGAAGTGTGATGACAGATAAAAGGCAAGAAAGAAGGTGGGAAAAGGACAGTCATGACCATTCTGGCTTTGAAGACAAAATAGCCTAGAAATCAAAGAATGTAGGTGACCTCTCCATGATGAAAGCCAGCCAACAACGAGCAAACAAAACTAAAAACAAAAAAATAAAAAACAAAAAACGGATCTTAGTCCTGCAACCAGAAAGAAATGAATTCTGCCAAAAAGCTGAATGAGCAAGGAAACAAGATTCTTGCCTAGATCCTCCTTAAGGGAACATGGTCTTGTTAACACGATGATTTTACCACAACAAGACATGGGTCAGACTTATGACCTACAGAGATAATACATAATAAATCTGTGTGTTCCAAACACTAAATTTGTGGTAATATGTAAGAGAAGTAATAGAAAACTATTATAGGACCTCAGTGAATAGAGAAATGACTTTCTCAAACTGCAACTTTGAGAAAGAACATTGAGCTAGAACATTTTTATTCCATTTTCTATTATTTTACTATTAGTGGAATCAGAATATATCATTATTTTCCTGGTAATAAATATTGAACTACTTCATAATGGACATTTAGCAAACAAACAGATGTTTTGAAAGATAAAGCTAATGTTGGTATTAAATTAATATCAATTTAGTTTTCAAGGAAAAGAATTATTAGAGCTTTTTAGTTTTGGCTTAGAAAAATGAAAAGAATTTCAACATTTTAAAAAGTTTTATATCATATGCATCACTTAAGAAATGTTTATTTTATTGGAAAGAGAACAGATGTTGGTCTCAATCAAAAAGGCTATTTGCAAAAAAAGGGAGGGGCGCTATTTGCCACAATTTTTAGTACTTCATGAACAGCAGGTCAAATTCCCTATGAATTCAAACTGAATTCTATATAAAGTATTGATATACTAGTTTAATGTGCTTTTTAATTATGAATATAAAGGGAAATTTTTTTGAAAACCAAGAGGTTGTAGAATTTTTAATAGGCCATTTAGGATTTATTAAAATTGGCAAGTCAGCAAATCACAGCAGAAATGAACTTGGAAGCAAAATGTTTCTCATTGTGTAGCCTTGGACAAAAATCCTTTAAGGCTCAATATTCTCATCTCTCAACCAGTGGAAGACCAAATCTGTTTCTGCCTACATTCTGTATTAAGAACAAATGATGTCGTAGAGATAAAAGTGATGTGTAAAGGGATAATAAAAGCATGGGACTAGGAGCCAAGAGAACTGAGTGTTACTCCCCAATTGGCCATGTGACACTGTATACTAGGCCACTTCAGTCCTCAAAACTTTATTTCTATTTTGCAGAAGTTAGAACTAATTAAACATTCCTTTCAAACTTTACAAGATACCTTCTTTGAAAGTATTTACAAATAAGAAAATTGTATATATCTGAGACCTTTTTGGTACATGAAAGGAATAGCTCCCTTTCAAGAAGTTATATCCATTATAGATACAGGAAATAAACTGTTGGTTATGGGGAGGGGGACTGGAAGGCAAAATAGATGAAGGGGAGTAAGAGGCACAAAATTCCAGTTATAAAATAAGTAAGACATGGGGAATGTAGTCAAGAATACTGTAATAACTCTGCATGGTGACAGGTGGTAATGACTTATCAGGACCATCATTTTATAATGTATAAAAACATCCAATCACTACAACACCTGAAACTAATAGGATGTTGTATGACAATTGTACTTCACTAAAAAATAAAGATGTCCAAAGAAATCTAAATATTTTCTGAGTAAATGATGTGATAATGTGTTATAGAGTTGTTCTCCCAGATACATACATAATTTAATGATTCCTCAACTTCTATGTAAAGCCACAAGTTTGGATTAATTGCCAAAGGAACTTAAACCTTAAAGGAAATATACTCCTTGAAAGGGAACCATGAGGTATATGCCTAAGAGTAACAGAGGAGAGACCTATAGCCAAACCAAAAGAGGAAAGCATTGTGCAGAAACATTCAGGAAGCTGAGAAGTGAGCAGTAACCATACTGAGACACTGAAGAGGATGTCACACCCACTTCATGAAAAATATACTGTCTTCCATGTGTTTTTAAAAAAAGCTGAAAGGGTCATAAATTATACCAGTGATGAGAACTATCAAACAGCTGACTGATTCATCTCTTTGCACAGAATTTGGGATTTATAACAATTCATTGTATTAAGAGCATAGAAGTAGAAGACCATATTTTTTAGGTGTTTTTCATCTAATTGAAAAGATTTGTCTTGTAAAGATTAGAAGACTCTGATATTCATGCTTAGAACACAATTCCACCAAATCAATTACACATGCTCAGATGGGCCAGGTACCTTCTTTCTGATACAATTTTTAAAAGAAAAGAAGATGTATTCTATTCAGCTGGGTCAGAATCCAAAAGTTCCTATAATTTCTCATTACTTGTACTTTCCATTATTAAGTCCAGAAATGTTGACCTGCTGTTGAGAATTTTCCAGAAACCACCTAGAAGACTATTACACTGTTTCTGGACAAATTAGGACTATTTATCCCTCTCTTCTTGCAGTTGCTTACAAACATCCAGTTTTTCATTCAGAATTAAGATTTTAATTTCTCAAACAAATAGTAGAGCAGCTCTTAGCAAGTCCACAGTACGAAATCCTTATGTCTTCATAAAAGACAGGGTTTTGAATATAATCACCAAATCACCAAACAAACAACATAATAAGAAAGGATTTAAGTTTTTAAAAAATACTAATTAAGAAATAACCTAACTGCCAAAACTGTAAAGATGAACAATAAATTATTAAAATACATTCACACAATGAGTTATAAGACTCCTTAAATTGCCCACCATCCATTCCTTATCTTTGGAATCACTCAGACCTCAGTTTAAGTCTGATCCTTATTTGTTACAGGAACTCAAGCTACTTCAACTTAACTTACAATGCACTTATTAAGAATATCTGCTTTAGGAGCACCTTGGTGGTTCAGTTGGTTAAGCATCTACCTTTGGCTTAGGTCATGATCACATGGTCTTGGGATGAAGCGCCCCCCACCCTTCAGCTCTCTGCTCAAAGAGGAGTCAGCTTCTCCCTCTGCCTCTCCTCTCCCCTCTGCTTGTGTACTTTCTCTCAAAGAAATAAATAAAATCTTTAAAAAGAAATATCTACTTTACATGACTGGTGAAGATCAATTATGTGTAAAGCTCCTACCTTAATTTTTGTTACATAATAAAGTTTTGTTTTTTTGGTCCATAACCATGACAGAGGTAAAGTAATCTACTTTTCACAAGTTGGAGCTCTTAAGAGCTATATTCTAGAACCCACTTTAGCAAAATCACTGTAATAACCTAAGCAACAATTTATAATTGCATACAACTTTATCATTTAAAGACACTTTATAAATATTTCATTCAATATGAATCCATACTAATAGCTTAATCCATACCCTCTTAGAGAGGACAAATTTGAGATTCAGAGAAACTAAGTGATTTTTAATAATTAATATAGTAGATGTACTTCGGTTGCCTAGGATTTTTTTTTTATTTAAGCTTTATTTAAACATATAATGTAACCCCACCACACTCTCCCAACCCCTCTCTCCCCCACCCCCCTCAGTTTGTTTTATGACATTAAGAGTCTCTTTTGGTTTGTCTCCCTACCGATCCCATCTTGTTTCATTTTTTCTTTTCCTACCACCTTAACTCCCACCCCCATTGCATCTCCACTTCCTCATGTCAGGGAGATCATGTGATAGTTGTCTTTCTCCAGTTGACTTATTTCGCTAAGCATAATACGCTCTAGTTCCATCCATGTCGTCGCAAATGGTAAGATTTCATTTCTTTTGATGGCTGCGTAGTATTCCATTGTATATATATACCACCTCTTCTTTATCCATTCATCTGTTGATGGACATCTAGGTTCTTTCCATAACTTGGCTATTGTGGACATTGCTGTTATAAACATTCAGGTACACGTGCCCCTTTGGATCACTATGTTTGTATCTTTAGGGTAAATACCCAGTAGTGCAATTGCTGGGTCATAAGGTAGCTCTATTTTCAATTTTTTGAGGAACCTCCATGCTGTTTTCCAGAGTGGTTGCACCAGCTTGCATTCCCACCAACAGTGTAGGAGGGTTCCCCTTTCTCCACATCCTCGCCAGCATCTGTCATTTCCTGACTTGTTCATTTTAGCCATTCTGACTGGTGTGAGGTGGTATCTCATTGTGGTTTTGATTTATATTTCCCTGATGCCCAGTGATGTGGAGCATTTTTTCATGTGTCTGTTGGCCATCTGGATGTCTTCTTTGCAGAAATGTCTGTTCATGTCCTCTGCCCATTTCTTGATTGGATTATTTGTTCTTTGGGTGTTGGGTTTGCTAAGCTCTTTATAGATTTTGGATACTAGCCCTTTATCTGATATGTCATTTGCAAATATCTTTTCCCACTCTGTCAGTTGTCTTTTGGTTTTGTTGACTGTTTCCTTTGCTGTGCAAAAGCTTTTGATCTTGATGAAGTCCCAATAGTTCATTTTTTCCCTTGCTTCCCTTGCCTTTGGCGTTGTTCCTAGGAAGAAGTTGCTGTGGCTGAGGTCGAAGAGGTTGCTGCCTGTGTTCTCCTCAAGGATTTTGATGGATTCCTTTCTCACGTTGAGGTCCTTCATCCATTTTGAGTCTATTTTCGTGTGTGGTGTAAGGAAATGGTCCAATTTCATTTTTCTGCATGTGGCTGTCCAATTTTCCCAACACCATTTGTTGAAGAGGCTGTCTTTTTTCCATTGGATGTTCTTTCCTGCTTTATCGAATATTAGTTGACCATAGAGTTGAGGGCCTAGGATTTTTGTCTTGGAAAATGTCCTGCCCTCCAGGGTGCCTGGGTGGCTCAATGGGTTAAGTGTCCTACTCTTGATTTCCATCTGCTCAGATAATGATCTTAGGGTCCTAAGATCCAGCACCATGTCAGGTTTTGAGCTCAGCTCAGAGTCCACTAGAGAGTCTCTCTGCCCCTCCCCCCACTCATGCTGGTGCTCTCTCTTGCAAGCATGCACACTTTCCCTCACAAATAATAAATTCTTAAAAAAACATACCCTGCCCTCCACTTCATGCACAGGGATCCTCAAGTATTTCTAAGACTTACATAAATCCATGGTCCTGGGTAGAGCTGATTGGTCCAATAGTGAGAAAAAGATTCAAGTGGAGCCATTAACAACAGCCCACATTCTCAGTGGCCATAAGTGACTGGTCCTAAGATGGACATCTGACTCAGATTGAGCCAAAGGATTCTCTCTCAGGATTCTTTGGACTTAAGCCAAGAAAATTTCTCTCTGATAACAAGGCTTCAATATGTTTATCCCTGGAGCTTAAGCATCTATGACTTAAACAAAATGGGGAATGTTATTCTGAGCCAGAAAAAAAGAATACAAAAATAAAAGTGAAAAGGAAAGAGGGTGAGAGTCAATTGTCCAACTTATTCATGAGGTAAAATTTCTTCATACTTTTATAACTTGGTTTTATGGAGTATACCAGTATTTTTATAATATATTCTGTTTTGAATGAAGCTAGTTTGTATGATTTCTATAACTTGGAACTGAAAGAGGATAAAATGGGGCTTTCTTATACTAAATTTGGCCCCTGTTGTTACTGGACAGACCACTAATAGCCATTACTATTCTCCAAATACCTCCTTTTGCCCTTTTTATGCCTGTAATATTTGGTCCTAAGTACGACAGAGGTGTGAAGTGTGGTAATCAAATTCTATGCATGTACTAAAAGCATTACAATATATAAGAAAATGATATAATACAAAGAGAGAAATATCATGTCCAAAAACTTCTCAAATGCATCTAGTAAATAACTTTAATTGGGCCCTGTCCATTAATAATAGCCACAGAGGGTCTTCCTAACAGCTATAATCCAGCTAATGGATATCAAATTCCATTAACTTGCCCTGTTTCATATAACCCCATCCTACTCCACATTTTGTTTGTTTGTTGTTGCTGCTGCTGTTTAGAACTCCTAAACTGTGGCCTACAATCCTCATAGCTCTTTACTGAATGTCATTAGTCAGGTGTCAGCATACAGGTAAATTATTCCAGGAAGCTTTCTCTTAATCTCTAAGTTTGAGTTTTGTGTATCTCCTCCATGCTCTATGAGCGTCTGTATGAAACCTATCATAAATCTTACCCCTTTGCAGTGGAATTTCCTGATAAAAGTCTACCAATATAATATAATCCCAAGAGGGCAGAAACTATTCTGCTCAATGTTGTATCTTCAGTGGCTAGCATTGTGTTTAACATACTGTGGATACCCCACAAATATTTCCAATAGTGACTCTAAATAAATTTCCCTGGGAATTTTTATAAACTTTATATTGTCCCCTCTTTCAAATGAATCATCAATGAGGCATCTCACTTACTAATGGAAGTATTTGAATTACTCAATTGTATTAGGATGAACATTAATTTTAAACCACTCAAGTCTAATATGCCTGAAGTCTCCTTATGAGATCCCATAAATTATATTAAAGGCAAATTTAAATGGGTACTGAAATAGGAATCGTCTTCAAAGCATACTCAGATAACTTTATATTGATAATGGAGAATGATAATTAATATCTATATTCTATCAAAGAACAATAAGAGACCCAAATTTTTCCCCTGAGGGAAGAAATTTACAACAGGTTAAAATTGAAAATTTTAAAATCATTCTCATTTAACTGGTCATTGACTCTTAGATTTTGGCATATTCTGAAAATCAAAATGTTTTGCCTTATGTGAGTGGACATAACTATACAACCAAATCTGTCTCAGAAAATATTAGAAATGACAGTGATGAAATTTTTAAAAAGCTCAGTTAAAGAAATATGTATGCTACTCAAATTCCACCAGCAATTTAAATGGTATGAAGCAAATGATTGCCTCACTGGGTGACATCAATCCGATATAAACAATAGCACCAGGAGAGTAACATACCTAAATATACTCCTGTCACAAGGATTTAGGTTGAAGAGAGGCAGAGAGGAAGTCCAATGTTTTAGTTTCCATCAATTATTTGATGCAGTGTTTTCATCTTATTGTTGATTTTGGCCCTTATGAACACTTTTTTCTTTTTTTTTTTTTTTTCTTTTAAAGATCTCTAGAAATAGCACAATACAAGGGCACTATGTATTTTAGGCCAGGAGAATGGCAGTGCCTAGTAATGTGGTATGCCTAAGATCATACCTGATACACAGTATGTATCTAATAAATACTTGTTGAATAAATTAATGAATGAACTAATCACTTTGTATACTTTAAATTTATTGGTTGTCCATGTAAAATTTTAAATTGTTAACAAGAACAAAAATCCTTGGGCAGTATATAACCACAAAGCAGCCTTATTTATAAGCAGAATGGACAACTTCTAACAAGTCTTGAGTTTAATGTACCTCTTTTTCAAAATATGCCTACTATGTCTCTTATTAGAATTTACCTTACTTGTTTACAGAAGAGCACTAGTCAAATCCAAATGTTTCCTTTAAATGAAGTATTTGAATACAAATATATGTATAGTTGTTAACATAAGAGACCAATTTATACATGTCCCCCAGAAAAGATCAAGAAAAATAAAAAGAAAGAAAGAAAAGGGACAAATCAATTATATTAGGGGTAACTATGGACCCCTAAAATTCAGAATGGGATAATGATTATTAACATTATGTCAATAACTTAATGATTGAAATAAAATGGGCAATTTCCTGTAAATATACTTAGTATAACTTCAAGAAGAAATAGAAACGTGGTAATACATGTTGAATTTGTTCCATAAATGCAAGAAAAATTTAACAAAATGTTATTCATCATATTAACAGATTAAAGAACATTTGGATAATCACATGGGTAGGAAGAGAATTCAGTCAATTCTATACCAATTAATGATAAAACTTTTATAAAAATCAAGAATAAATGAGAACTTCATTACCCAATGAAAATGATATACATAAACCTACAATAAATATCATACTTAATAATGAACCTTCAAAAGCCTTCTCTTTAAATCCAAGAATGAATAATTTCCTGCTATCATAACTTTAAATCTGTATGGCCTTTGAGGCCTAAGCAATCACAATAAGACAGAAAATTATTTAAAGAAATAAAGATTGAAAAGAAAAAAATTAAACAATTATTATCCACATACTACATAATTATTTATATAGACACCTGCAAAAGAGAATTGTTTACATAGACACCTGCAAAAGATAACACCTGGGCAATGTGTGAGAATTTAAAAAATACATGAAGGTTGATGAACAGATAGACTTTTTAAAAAGATTAATCTTATTTTTATCCACTAGCAACACTAAAAATGAAATTTTATAAGCATTTTAAATAATCAAAATAAGATGAGAGGAATAAATTTAAGAAAAGAGCTCTGTAGATAGTAAGGCCCTCCTTCAAGAATTAAAAAATACTTGGATAAATGGAGGGATGTACGAAAATGCAGTATCTCTTCAACAAGACTGTGCCTATGCACTGGAATCCCATGAGTTTAGAGTGGTAACACCAGGGCTCCACTTTCAGGAAGTATGATTCAACTGGTCTGTCATGCAGACCGGGTTCTGGGAGTTTACAAATCTCTCCAAGTGATTCTAATGTACAGGCAAGTTTAAGAAGCAGATTCAGTGGATACTCTGGGCCCCACCCAGATCTCAACTACAGGTTAGAAATACCCATTCTCCCAGCTGCTAGAAGTATTGAAAACTGATAGTTCTTGGATGACTCCTCTGTCCTGGACTTTCCCCTCACATCCTGTGGCTGAAGACACTAGAATTGAAGCCCCCTATATACCACTTCATGGGCACTTCTCTCTATTCCTTGTTCCAAAAATAACCACTAACTTGGATTAGGTGTTTTGCATTGTTATGCATTTCTTTATCATTTTACTACATATGTATGTATCCCTAATGATACATAATACTAAATTATATCACTCCATATATCCTTGCTTTATTTGTTCAACTCTTTAAAGAGGTTTTCCCGTTAGTTACTAATGCTAATTCACTTATCTTTTCTAATGTATAGATTTTAATTACATGCATATGCTATACTTTATCCATTTCCCTGTTGATTCCTTGTACGGAGGGTGATTCCATTTTTCTGAAGGCAATGGTTGGAGGGTTTTAAGATGTCCAAAACCAATTTGTAGTTTCTTTAAGTATGCAAGGAAAGGGATAGAGTTCTGGGTGGGATGGAAAGCCATTGAATATGGCACTATAGAAAGAAAGAAGAAAGCAAGAGTGAGAAAAGATGTAATGAATCAAGAAGAAAGCTAACTGGAATCCATGTTTCCTGAAGGACAACCAGCAGACCAGTTTTTACCTATATATCTCGTCACATCTTCATTTTTATTTTCTCTTTATCAGAGCTATCCTTGGACTCTTAAAAATCCGCACCACTTTTCTCCTGAGGCATTTCTAACATAAAGTGTGAGGCAAATTGTGTCCTGCCATAAGCCATTTTTCCTTAGCCCATGTTGCCATGTTTTCTCCTGCTTGTATAGAGGATTACAATATTATAATATCAGCAGAAGAAAGCAGGATAATCATAAATCATGGCCTGCATTTTATAAAAGGTGAGAACCTAAGTGTTAGAGTCAGAAAGCCTGGGCTAAAATGATACTGTGTGAGGAAGTTACTTTGCTTCTCCAAGTTTCGATTTCCTCATCTGTAAAATGGAAATATAATTTAAAACACATTTCTTCAAGGGTTATATATAAGACAATTGACATATGCATGTAAAGTCTTTGGATGCATACCTGGTACAGAGCACTAGGCTGATGCTAGTTTTTTTTGTGGTTTTTTTGTTTTGTTTTGTTTTTTACTATTGCTCTAACATTCCTTATAAAATCCCACATCAACTACAGAATATCACCAAGTTATCATCATGGTCAAAAATTAACACCTCTAGTGAAATAATTTTCTTGGGATCAGAGCATGCTGAATTCTGATCATATGAATTACTTTACAGTCCCCCAGTTGGTTCAAAATCAGTCAGTGATGCATACTCAGAAAACTGAACTTAAGGTTTTGCAGATGTTTTTGATCATGTCTATTACAAGAGATTCTACAAGTTATATGCTCCTAAATTATAACACCTTTGAAAAAAGTAATAAAGGTCTTTTGTGCAGTTTATGCCTTCCTTATAGAGCTGATAAACCTAGGGTCCATATTTTCATAGGTGGCTTCCTAGAAAGTGAGGCTTCCCTGGAACTGCATACAAAATGTCACCTGTATGTGTCTTCTTCTAGAGAGCATTTTGTTAGCTTTCATCAAATTTCAAAAAAGATCTGTTACACAAAACTGAACATATCCTGGCTTACTTACACCAAGCTACAGTGAGTGGCAAGCAACGATTTTGTGTCTCCCTCCTGCACAGCTGCTGGTGGCCTGTGATTTATCAGATTGATGCATGTGCACAGCATTAATCCATCACCTAGTTCACCTTATGACAGAGCTCATCCCCCACCTTGTCAATCCTTCTCACTATAAATGCCCCTATGAAACCACCTCTATACTGTTACAGCTGGGATGTTCATCCTTGTTGGCCTGGGACAATCCTATTTTCCAAGGACACTAGGATAATTATTAAGAGCACCATTTTTGCTCTCGAAAGTGTCCCAGTTTGAATCATATGATTGCCATAAACATGACTCAAGAATGCCTGAGAACAAGACTAGCCTTGATGAGGCACCATCATCCCTTAGAAAAAAAGTTAATCACAGTCAGCTTCTGAACATAGCTAGTCCTGCCAGGAGCCAAGAGAAGAGCAGCAACCAATCCTACCAATCTTCAAGAACTTCTTCCCCCCAACAGGGGTTACAGGCCCCTACAGCAGATGTTTACTGAGGAGGCAGAATGGGGTGAGGAGGTTGGGAAGAAGCATTCTCCACCCTACAGATTATGGAAAGAAGCAGCATTCTCAGACAGATATCATGATAAATGATCACTTGCCCTAACACTGCCCTTTCACTGGCCAGGCCACCTGAACTCTGAATGGAAACAACTACTTTTAGAATTCAGATTCTCAGAATTCTTGGTAACTTGTCCAGATCCCAAAGCTAACTTCATAATTCCCAGGAAGAAAACGCGCTATGAAAATGCCTGAAGAACCACCAGTTGTCAGTCCTAGATGTGCACTTCAAATGAAAAAATGTCTACTACCTTTTCCACACCACTCTTTCCAGACAATAAAAATGTATGAATAGGAGAATGGCAACATGTGGATATTACGTTATATTATTACATGATATTATCTTTGCAAAGCATTGCATAAGATATTACTAAATGAAAATTCAGCATTGTTTTGAATATTATATTGTATGAGACTACAAAAATGAATTTCTACCTTAGTGATGTGGAACTCAGTGATCTGAAATTTACAAAAAAGAGGGTTCATCTTAAACTTGTCCACAGAAACACTGAATATAATGAAGTAGTGATAAATATACATAAAAATAGGGGCACCTGGGTGGCTCAGTGGGTTAAAACCTCTGCCTTCGGCTCGGGTCATGATCCCAGGGTCCTGGGATCGAGCCCCGCATCTGGCTCTCTGCTTGGCGGGGAGCCTGCTTCCCTTCCTCTCTCTCTGCCTGCCTCTCTGCCTGCTTGTGATCTCTGTCAAATAAATAAATTTTAAAAAATAAATAAAGATATAAACTTTTATATCAAATTTAGAATGATGTAAAAAATTATATGCTAATTGGAAAGATTCTATGTCCTGTGAAAATATCCTCAAAAGAAATTCTTTTAGCAAATGGCTAGAGCTATAAGTAAATTGAATTCATGTAAATATGTGATGCCAGTGAGGGGTAGGTAAATATCTCTGAATCCCCCTGGCTTTAGAAATAAAAATCCTCTCATTGAAAGTATTTTATTTTTTTTAATTTTTTTTTAAAGATTTTATTTTTTTATTTATTTGTCAGAGAGAGAGAGAGAGAGAGAGAACGAGCACAGGCAGACAGAGAGGCAGGCAGAGGCAGAGGGAGAAGCAGGCTCCCTACCGAGCAAGGAGCCCGATGTGGGACTTGATCCCAAGACGCCGGGATCATGACCTGAGCCGAAGGCAGCTGCTTAACCAAATGAGCCACCCAGGCGTCCCTGAAAGTATTTTATTAAGGAAAGAAAACCATTCAACTTTACCCTCTCCAAGGAGAAATCTTAAGAAACAAGTACCATCCTTCAAAAAAGTCAAACAGGAACTGCATTCTGATAAGAGAGCTGATGGTCTCACTGAACATTCTTATGCTGTTATGATTTCTCCTACAACTTAGAGTGTTAAGTTTAGCCATAACTGGCCCCTAGACTCCTTGCTTGAATATCCAGTCTCACCAGGTGAAGTACAACCCAGTTGTATGTCAACCTTCAAGGGATGGTGTTTTTCATTTGGCTTAAAAATAGGATTTTTAGACCAAGAGCTGGGAACATAATTTAACCCAGTTCCCACCCAAAGCCTAAATCCAAATGAATCCCTCTGGGGTTTTATGTGCCCGATCCAACAGAAGCTCTGTCAAGCTAAAAGAAAACTGTGACGTGAAGGACTGTGTGGACTCCTCCCCACAGCAGTTAAGTCAGTGCCAAAGAACTTGAAATGTTACAAAGTGAAACCATATCCTGCCTGGACTTCCAGTACTCATTTAAACCCAACCATTCCTTGTTTGTCCATCTGAAGCTATTTCAAAAGACATACTGTTCTGTCAACAAGAATATAGGCAGTTATTTACAAATGCTACCTACAAATTTACTAGCTCTTGTTCCTTCCATGTGTTTCCATCCCACTAAGCTATCCTGCTTCCCCTCTGTTAGCATGAATAATGTCCCTGATAAACATGGTAGGTTTAGGGAAGGATGTCATAATTGGGCAATCTTCCCAGCCCCAAGCTTGCCCTAGACCATCATTCTAAGTTCCTGAAATGCTGAAGCAGGGAGTGTTTCTGATACAACCTGAGTCATGCCTAGTGTCTGGTTGTTTAGGGAGATGGGATTTTTATATATCCTCAACCAAAGTTTTTGCCAATGAGTTAGTCTGACAGCAACATGGTAATTCATGGAAACTGGAAATACCTAACTTCCTTCTTTCTCTAAATGTGTACTCTTATATTCTATGAAGCTTGGGAAATACTAGGAACCCAGTGACTGAATGAGGAATATAACTTTCCCTAGCATTGGGTGGTTATCAATTGGCATCTGAGTATTTCAAGCTATCTAGAAAATTTTTTCAACAATATAGTTCTAAAACACATTTTATAAAAAGTAGTAAAAGTATCAGTGAGCAGTTGTTGATAGTACAAGTGGGCATTTATTCATTTCAAATATCTAGTAATTCAACATATACTTATTTAAGTAGATACCAAGTATAAATGTTTAAAGATAGCCATACCTTTCCTTCACATGATTGAAATTTGCCTACTTAGTTTTTCCATACCCTATTGTAAATTGAGAAGAATTTTTTTTTCCATTTTAGTTTCTCTCTACCATGGTTGCTGGTTAGTGTTATGTGTCAATTTGGCTGGGCCACAGGTGCCTAGATATTTGGCCAAATATTCTGTGCCTATGAAGGTGTTTTTGGGTGAGACTAATATTTGAATTGGTAGACTCAGTAAAGTAAATTGCTCTTCTCAGTGTGGGCCTCATCTAATCAGTTGAAGGCTGATACCTCCAATAGTAAGAGGGAACTCCTCTCAACTGATTGCCTTAGAGCAAAGACATGTGGTTTCTCCTGCCTTCTAACTCAAACTGAAACATCAGCTTTTCTGGGCCTTGGGTTTGTGGGCTTTCCAGCTGAAACTTACACTATTAGCTCTCCAGGTTCTCAGGTCTTCACAGTCAGACTGGAACTGTACTACTTGTTCTCCTCGGTCTCTAGTTTGCCAGCTGCAGATCTTGGGACTTCTCAGCTTAACAATGTGAGCCAATTCCTTATAATAAATCTCTTTCTATGAATATGTGCATCCTGTTGGTTCTGTTTCTCTGGAGAACCCTAACATACATGAGGAAAACCACTAAAATAATCACAAATCCACCAAATACTTATAAAACTTAGGCTTTAAAATCTAAGTCTAATCAAATAAATAAATATATTCTTAAAAATCTAGTGAACCCAAAGTTGCTATGGTGGACACAGAAGAAGGACATGAAACTTATAGCAAAAGAAAGATGACTTATGATCTAATTAAGGAAAGAAACATCTGGCTAAGAAAAGAAGATGTACACATGTGAAAAGCCAAGGCAAAATTACATGAAAAAATATAATCAAGTGCTAGACAACAAGCTAAAGGAAGGGATTTACTTTAAGAAATAGATTTGGACTATACAAAATTATGGTTGGCATTCAAATTCACTTATTTCATATCCACCTTTAACATTTCCTGCTTTATCCAAATTATTTCATGTCCCCTTGAAATCTGGCAGCCTTTGTCATCTATAGTATATTATCCATTTAAAAAAACAAAACAAAACATGAAAGGCAAGCCACAGCCTGGGAGAAAATAGTGACAATACATACAAATACCAAAGGATTTATATCCAGAATATAGAAAAACTTCCTACAACTCAGTAATATCGAGATAGACTATTGATTTTAAAAATAGAAAAAAATATTTGAACACATGATAGCAAAAGATTCACAAGTGACTAACCTCATTAGTCATCAAGAAAATACAAATGAAACCATAATGAGATACCACTACACACACACTCAAGTGACTAAAATTTTTTAAGATTGACATTGTCTAATGTTAGTAAGGATATGGAGCTATTGGAAATCTTATACATTGATGGCAAGGGTAGAAAATGGGGCCAGCACTTTGGAAACAACTTGACATTTTTTCTTAAGAAGCACACACTTGTATATCTAAGAGAAATGAAAATATATGTCCACACAAAGGCTTGTTTTGAACATCCATAGCAGGCTTATATGCAATACTGAAAAAATGGAAACAACCTAAATGTCCACCAACCAGTAAACAGAAATACAAACTATGCAAACTATTCATGCAGTGGGATGCTACACAGGGATGAAAAAAAATGAACTGCTAAGATATACCGCAACAAAGCTGAACCACAAAAAAAAGTATGCTGAGTGAATAAAGTTCAACACAAAGACATACTATTATTTAATTTCATTCTTATAAAACTCTAGGAAGATAAATCTAAATTACAGGTTAAAAAAAAAAATCAGTGATTATCTGGGACTAGTGGTAAAAGTTGGGGGTTGACTGGAATGGAGCCTAAAGAAACTTTTGGAGGTGACAGAAATGTTCTATATTTTGTTTTTGAAGGCAGTAACATGAAATATACATTTATTAAAACTCATCAAACTCTAAAATTAGAATGGGTACATTTTAAATTTCAATTTAAAAATCCAAAATAAATCCAAACACAGTCTAATGTTCTTTCACTAAATAGCCACATGAAAGAGTCCCTCAACTCCTTTGAGTCTTTGTTCAAATGTCATCTAATGAGGACTTTCCTAACTACTCTATTTAAAATTTGAACCCTTCTTTCCAATTTCTGATTCCCTTATCCCACTTTATTTCTGATGCTTAGTATCAGCTATTATACTGTATAATTTATTACATTGTATGTTTATCATCTATTCCCCAGCTAGAATGTAAATTCCATAAGGCTACAGATAATTTATCTTTGCTTTTATGTCTTATTTATTAATGCATCCCAAATTGTTATGTGCCTTACACAAGGTATGTGGTCAGTAAATCTTTGTTGGATAAATACAATTACAAAGAGCTAATCCTTTCAGAGGAATCTCATTTTAACAAGCCACTGGACAAAATGAATTAGAACACCTTTGTGGAAAAAAATCATATTTTTTATATTGTCACATCCAGGAAGTCATTCTCAAATACGTTCTCAGTGTTACTGATTTGGCTTTAGGCAACTAATCCACACATAATCTTGGTATTGTTATAGATAAAGGAGAAGAGCTGAGAAAAGTATAAAGAATGATGAAATATAAAGACCCTGGTGTCGTATTTAGTGATACAACAAAGGAGCTAACAATGCACCCTAGTAAAATGTCACTTTAATCATATTTACTCTTAGGAATGCTTTAAGAGTTAATTGACTCTTAAGTGAATGAATTCCTTTGAGTAGTCCTAAATGCCAAAGGAACTTTATTGTGTTTACTATAATCAAATTATTTAAACCCTCTGGATCAGTTTTCTTATCTATGAAATTAAAGAGTTTTTCAGACCAGGTATAATCACTGCATTTTGGAAAAGACTGATGGAGTTCTAAAGAGTACCCTGCAAGTAGACTTGGGTTTAGATAATTAATGAAAATTTTTTCAAGTTGTGTCATCAAAATGTCAGAACACTACAGTGATCTAAAAAGTCCAGCTGTTCCTATTCTTCCCACAACTAAATTGTTCCACTCTTTCTTTGATTCTGTTGGTTATCACAGCTTTTCTCCAATGACACAAGTCTCCTCTTTCCAAACTTATGTTAACCAGAGTAATCCTCTGTTGCTTGCAACCAAAAGTCCTAACTAATAATGAAATTGGTCCTTGGAAGTGAGCATCACAAATATCATATGCTAAATTGTGAAAATATGTGGAGACCAAATGAGAAACAGTGAGGATTTCTTACACTGAGGGCTAAGATAATTTCAGTTCTTGCTATTCTAAATAGAGAAGCTATATGATTAAGCAACTATCTGCTGTGTTTTGAGACTCAGATAATATGACTAAAGATAGGAATTTCAGGGGGCTGGATAGGAGATGTCAGGATGATGGAAGATGTTAGCTACTTCTTTCAGATTTTGATAAAGTGTTACGAGACAGGGAAGCACATGGCCCAAGGTATTCCAGCTAAAGGAAGCAAGCAGGACAGTTAGAAAACTTTGTTAAGAAAGGTCCAATAATGCAAGGTTGCCAATAGGCAGAGGTTAAAAAGTGTAATTTGTTTCCTTCATGCCTTAGCCAGGAATAAATAAAAAGAGGGAGCAGAAGAATTAAGAAAGCTGTCAAGAAAATGATAGAACTTTACACAGTACCAAAAGAAAAAATGAAAAAGCATGAAACATTACATCAGGCAATAATGAGATTCATTTAATCCAAATAGTGAATAAATTAAAGTGTGTGTAGGGGATAAAACATCCAATCCTTTCCATTCAGGCAATTAAAATTTGGAGTCAAGATTAAAAAAGAGATCGAAGTTGAAAGCTGGGTTAGAGCCAGACTTACTGGATTGATAAAATGAATCTCAGCTGTAATTACAGGCATTCAGCTCTCTATTGACAAACCAAGCAGAGCCCTAGATGTAAGAATGAGACCAGCTTGAAAATAAGGGTAGAAATTGGCAAATAAAATTTATTTTATTAACAATTTGTGGTGAAATTTAGAAATAAGTTCTGCAATCAAATATTATTTTAAGTCTTTAAATGATTAAAATAATTTTATATTTTAGAGAAATTTTATGTATTTAAATAAACTATATAATTCTATGTAACAGGTATTCTTTGGAGTTTTTAAAAATATTAAACTATTTACCACTCATAACAACCCTAAAATAATGTATTATATAGATGAGAAAATAGAAGCAGAGAAGTAATTCACTCAAGGTTACATAAGTAGTAAGTGACAAATCTGGGGTTTAAACCTAAGATAGTAATGTTCCAGAGCTCATACTATTATCCACTATGCTCTGTGGACCCTCTATTGATTTATTAGACATGTAGTTTTACCTAAACTTTTAAAATTGATGTTATAGATGTGATTTTACTTTGAAAGGCATTAAAGGCGATTGATTGATTGATTTGTAGGTAGTAGTATTAATATTAAATATAATCTGATTTTTAATTTATAAATTTAGGCATAATTTGAAGTTGTATTGAAATAGCTAAGAATATTCTGCTGTTAGATATGTAAGTCTGATCATTATAGTATTGAGAAAATCATATTAATTTTTGAAATATTATAATATTACAAATATGTTAATCTGTTAAATTTATGAGTTAATGAACATAAATAACAAATGGGTAATTTCTCCCATCCCATAGATTTATAAATAGAATAAAATTTGTAAATTGTACATAGGGCTTAGGGAAAAAAAAGCTGTTTGAATCTAATACTTCTAATTTCAGTATTAGTTAAAATTCTAGAGTCACTAGAATCCTTATGAACACAAAATTTTCCTCATATATTAAATCATTTCATTGATAAGGTGTAAAGAGGAGCTTTACCACAAAGGTTCACGTGAGATCATGTCTATGGATTCCTGTAATTTTTACCATATTTTTCTAAGCCTTTCCTGCAATTGTCTAATATTTTGCTAAAAACTTGTGCATTTAGATTATAATTAATTTCTATTGTAAATCCTATGTTCACATTACATATCAATCCAGGTAAAGTTTAGGATACTACCAACATTGAAGATCTTAGCTAATTATAGTACAAAAATTCATATCTTCACATGGGTTATCTCCTACTTTACTATGTAAAGTATTTAGGTTCTGTTGTTAAGAAAGAGAAAGATAGTTATTATATGATCTCTCTGATATGAGGAATTTGAGAGGCAGGGTAGGAGGTTTGGGGGGCAGGGAAGGAAAAAAAGTGAAACAAGATGGAATCAGGAGGGAGACAAACCATAAGAGACTCTTAATCTCACAAAACAAACTGAAGGTTGCTAGAGTAGAGGAGGTGGGAGGGAGAGGGTGGTTGGGTTATGGACACTGGGGAGGGTATGTGCTATGGTGAGTGCTGTGAAAGATGTAAACCTAATGATTCACAGACCTGTACCCCTGGGGCAAATAATACATTATATGTTAATAAAAATAAATAAATAAGAAACTATTTAACAAATACACATAGTACCCGATGACATGATTTAAAGTGAACACAAATCCATGTGAACATAATAACCTTATGATGTGGGTGCTATAATTATCCCCATTTTACAAGTGAGGAAGCTGAACACAGAGACCATAAGTAAAGCACACATGATCACACAACTGGTAAGTTAGTGGAGCTGTAATATGAATCCAGGAAGTCTGACTCTGCATACAAATTCACAAAGTCCAGATGCAAATAGTAAAATTCAACACTATTTTTAGTATCTATTACTGGTTATCAGAGTCTCCTAAAAAGAAACCCAAAGAACTCAAGGTGGTTGTATTGTCAGAATAACACCAGTACTCAAAGTAGGAATGTGGTTTTTCCATCTTTACAGCAATCTCTTGAAAAATGGGTTCAATTGTTTTATCTACCTGCATAAATAGACCTTGAAATCCTAGTCACATGGGACCAAACAATCACTGTTGATTCTTTCCAGCCCAAGATCACCGATAATAGCCCTGTGGTCAAACAAGCAATCATTGGTTGACTTATTGTACCAAAGGAGAATACATACTCTTGAGAACCAGGGGGAGATCTCAGTAAGAGGGTTTCAGAAAGTACTCATTACAGGGTTTTGGCTTATGTTAGGTGATCTGGGAGAATGTTCAGCAATGCTTTACCTGTTCTTTCCAAGAAGTGGAAGTAAATTTATGATTAAGTATCTTAGCTTTTATTATGAACTAGTCTTGTAACCACAGCTCAACTAAAATGTAAGAAACTGTTGCTGAATTTTACTGTAGTGGGAAAGAAGAATATTCACAATTATCTAAAAAAGCTACTAAAATACATCTCTTTTTCCAATCATGTGTATGTCTGAGGCTCGATTTTGCTTACATTATTTCAAGCAAAACAACATATTGAAAAAGAATTAATCCAGAAGCACATGTGAGAATCCACCCATCTTCTATTAAGGTAGACATTAAAGAGATGCGGGGAAAAAAAAAGTTACTCCTTTCACTAATTTTTTGTTATAAAAGATAGTTTACTTTTCACAAAAGTATTATTTGTAATAAAAATGTTTTATATTAGAAAATTAACTAAAATGTTCTCAGCTTCCATTTCTAATGTGATAGATAGAATAATATAACCTATGTCAACAAAAGCTGTCGGTGGTTCTCAATTTTTCAGTGTATTAAGGGAATCTGAGAATGGTTTGAGAATTACTGATCTAAGCAAAGGGAGCAATGTGCACAAAATGTTAGAGGCCAGAAAGTATATACTAACATTGCAAGAACTGAAAGAAACTCAGCTTAGGCAGAGAAGAAGGAAACTCAACAGGAGATAGAAAAGAAGAACAGCAATTCTAGGAACAGAAAGTCGACCACTTTCTGGAAAGTAGGACATGCGGACAACTGAATCCAAAGCAACAGGAAATAGACTGTGGGGGGAGGGGGTGGCTTCCAGCAAGAGGTAGGGCAGTGGAGCAGAAAAACAGAACTTTTAGAAGCCTGCTCCACTGAGGGACATCGCTCCAGAGGCTTAGCAGGGGTGGAAGCATCATGGGGACAGTGTGGTCTCAGGTCCCGTGCGGTCACAGAAGGATCGGGAGTGTCTGGGTGTGGCAGAGCTCCCAGGTATTGGAGCAGGGAAGCCAACTATAGAGACAGAGCCAAGGAGGGAGCACTCAGCTTAGGGTTACCTTAAACCACTATCCAAGGCACAGTTGGACAACAGTTCTTCAAGCAGGGACCCCACAAGTGGCAGATCCTCCTTCCTTCCTCAGGGGGAGTGGCACAAGGATGCATGCCAGGAATCTGCTGGGTTAGAGACTCCAAATAGGGCCACGTGCCACAGGTAGAAATGCTTGGTCACAGGCCAGGTGAGCACAGAGCATGGCCAGAGACCAGGGAGACAGGAGGGATTGACTACTTTTCTCAGGGCACACTGAGGAGTGGGGCCCAAGCTCTCAGCTCCTCTGGTGCAGAGACTGGGAAGCTGCCATTTTCCTGACCTCCAAATCTATACAGAACATCCAGCCAAGACTAAGCTAACTGATCAAGGAGAACAACAGAACTCCAGAGCTAGGGGATAGAAGTTATAGCTGTTCCCCCATGATACTTCAGTCTTGCAGAGTTAAATATTTTTAATTTTTTTTTCTTATTCTATTTTTTTAACTTTTTCTCTTTCTTCTGTTAATGTTTCTTAACCAGCTTATCTTAACAATATCTTTCTAAAAAAATCTTTTTAAACCATTATTATAGTCATATATTATCCCTTCATTGTATTTAAAGTTATTTTTTGTACACATATAGGTTGTTTTTTTCTTTAAACTTTTGGGATACAATTTCTTCTAATAGATCAAAATATAACCTAAATGTGTATTTTTTTATTTCTTTTTACCCCTTTTCTTCTCCCCCTGAGTCCCTGGTTTTGGGTCTCTTATGATTTGGTTAGTGTATATTTTTCTGGGGTCTTTGCCACCCTTTTAGTATTTTATTCTCTTGTTCATATATTCTTATCTGGATATAATGACAATGCAGAAAAACTCACCACAAAAAAAGAACAAGAAGCAGTACCAATGGCTAGGAACCTAATAAATATGGACATTGGTAATATGCCAGAACTAGAGTTCAGAATGAAGATTCTCAAGGTGCTAGCTGGGCTCAAAAAAGGCATGGAAGATATTAGAGAAATGCTGTCTGGAGAAATAAAATCCCTTTCTGGAGAAATAAAAGAACTAAAATCTAACCAAGCTTAAAAAAAAAAAAACTATTAATGAAGTTTAGTAAAAAATGGAGGTTCTTACTGCTAGGATAAATGAGGCAGAAGAGAGAATTAGTAATATAGAAGACCAAATGATGGAGAATAAAGAAGCTGAACAAAAGAGAGACAAACAACTACTGGACCATGAGGGGAGAATTCAAGAGAAAAATGATACCATAAGATGAAATAATATTAGAATAATTGGGATTCCAGAAGAAGAAGAAAGAGAGAGGGGGGCAGAAGGTATATTGGAGCGAATTATAGTAGAGAATTTCCCTAATATGGCAAAGGGAACAAGCATCAAAATCCAGGAGGCACAGAGAATCTCCCTCAAAACCAATACAAATAGGTCCATACCCTGTCATCTAACCATAAAACTTACAAGTCTTAGTGACAAAAAGAAAATCCTGAAAGCAGCCTGGGACAAGAAGTCCGTAACATACAATGGTAGAAATATTAGACTGGCAGCAGACTTATCCACAGAGACCTGGCAGGCCAGAAAGAACTGGCATGATATATTCAGAGGACTAAACGAGAAAAACATGCAGCCAAGAATACTATATCCAGCTAGGCTATCATTGAAAATAGGAGAGATAAAAAGCTTCCAGGACAAAGAAAAATTAAAAGAACTTGCAAACACCAAATGAGCCCTACAGGAAATATTGAAAGGGGTCCTCTAAGCAAAGAGAGACCCTAAAAGTAGTACGCCAGAAAAGAACAGAGACAATATACAACAAAAGTCACCTTACAGGTAATACAATGGCACTAAATTCAGTTTAACTACTAAAATAATAGTTTTCCTGTAGTTACCCTAATTGTAAATGGGCTAAATGCCCCAATCAAAAGACACAGGGTATCAGAATGGATAAAAAAAAAAAAAAGACCCATGGATATGCCATCCAAAAGAAACACATTTTAGACCCAAAGACACCCCTAGATTTAAAGTGGTGTTGGAGGGGGCAATTTACCATGCTAATGGGCATCAAAAGAAAGTTAGGGTGGCAATCCTTATATCAGATCAATTAGATTTTAAGCCAAAGACTATAATAAGAGATGAGAAAGGACACTATATCATACTCAAAGGGTCTGTCCAGCAAGAAGACCTAACAATTTTAAATATCTATGCCCCAACATGGGAGCAGCCAACTACATAAACCAATTAATAACAAAATCAAAGAAACACATCAACAATAATACAATAATACCAGGGGACTTTAACACCCCACTCACTGAAATGGACAGATCATTCAAGCAAAAGATCAACAAGTAAATAAAGGACTTAAATGACACACTGGACGAGATGGACATCACAGATATATTCAGAACATTCCATCCCAATGCAATAGAATACACATTCTTCTCTACTGCACATGGAACATTCTTCAGAATAGATCACATCCTGGGTCACAAATCAGGTCTCAACTGGTACCAAAAGATTAGGACCATTCTCTGCTCTGAGTTCTAGCTTCAGAGCATTGTGATCAATCACAAGAGAAAGGTTAGAAAGAACTCAAATACATGGAGGCTAAAGAGCATCCTACTAAAGAATGAATGGATCAACCAGGAAATTAAAGAAAAATTGAAAAAATTCATGGGAACAAAATGAAAACCCGTGTTCAAAATCTGGGACACAGCAAAGGCAGTCCTGAGAGGAAAGTATATAGCGATACAAGGCTTTCTCAAGAAACAAGAAAGGTCTCAAGTACACAACCAAACCCTACACCTGAAGGAGCTGGAAAAAGAACAGCAAAAAAAGCTTAAACCCAGCAGGAGAAGAGAAATAATAAAGATCAGAGCAGAAATCAATGAAATAGAAACCAAAAAACAAAACAAAACAAAAAAAAACAATAGAACAGATCAACACAACTAGAAGCTCATTCTTTGAAAGAATTAATAAGACTGATAACCCCCCAGCCAGCCTTATAAAAAAGAAAAGAGAAAGGACCCAAATAAATAAAATCATAAATGAAAGAGGAAAGATCATAACCAACACCAAAGAAATACAAACAATTATAAAAGCATATTATGAGCAACTATATGCCAGTAAATTTGACCAATCTGGAAGAAATGGATGCATTTTTAGAGATGTATAAACTACTAAAACTGAACCAAGAAGAAATAGAAAACCTGAACAGGAGATTGACGGAGACTGAAGTAGTCATCAAAAATCTCCCAACAAAAAAGACCCTAGAGCCAGACCACTTCCCAGGGGAATTCTACCAAACATTTAAAGAAGAATTAATACCTATTCTCCTGAAAATGTTCCAAAGAATAGAGATGGAAGGAAAACTCCTAAACTCATTTTATGAGGCCAGCATCACCTTGATCGCAAAACCAGACAAAGACCCCATGAAAAAGGAGAATTACAGACCAGTACCTTGATGAACACAGATACAAAAATTCTCACCAAAATACTAGTCAATGGGATCCAACAGAACATTAAAAGGATTATTCACCACGACCAAGTGGGATTTGTTCCTGGGCTGCAAGGTTGGTTCAACATCCATAAATCAATCAATGTGATACAATACATTAATACAAGAAAGAACAAGAGCCATATGGTACTTTCATTAGATGCTGAAAAAACATTTGACAAAGTACAGCATCCTTTCTTGATCAAAACTCTTCAAAGTGTAGGGACAGAGGGTACATTCCTAAATATCATCAAAGGCCTCTATGAAAAACCCACAGAAAATATCATTCTCAATGGGGAAAAACAGAGCTTTTCCCCTAAGGTCAGGAACATGGCAGAGAAGTCCGTTATCACCACTGCTATTCAACATAGTACTAGAAGTCCTAGCCTCAGCAATCAGACAACAAAAAGAAACTAAAGGCATCCAAATCAGCAAAGAAAAAGTCAAACTCTCACTCTTTGCAAATAATATGATACTTTATGTAGAAAACCCAAAAGACTCCACTCCAAAACTGCTAGAACTTGCACAGGAATTCAGTAAAGTGTCAGCATATAAAATCAATGCACAGAAATCAGTTGCATTTCTATACACCAACAACAAGACAGAAGAAAGAGAAATTAAGGAGTCAATCCCATTTACAATTGCACCCAAAACTATATGATACTTAGGAATAAACCTAACCAAAGAAGCAAAGAATCTGTACTCAGAAAACTATAAAGTACTCATGAAAGAAATTGAGGAAGACACAAAAATATAGAAAAATGTTCCATGTTCATGGATTGGAAGAACAAATATTGTGAAAATGTCTATGCTACCTAAAGCAATATACACATTTAACGCAATCCCTATCAAAATACCATCCTTTTTTTTTTTTTCAAATAAATGGAACAAATAATCCTAACATTTATATGGAACCAGAAAAGACAATAAATAACCAGAGGAATGTTGAAAAGAGAGCCAAAGTTGATGGCATCACAATTCCAGAGTCCAAGCTCTATTAAAAATCTGTCTTCATCAAGACAGTATGGTACTGACACAAAAACAGACACAGAGATCAATGGAACAGAATAGAAAGCCCAGAAATAGACCCTCAGCTCTATGGTCAACTAATCTTTGACAAAGCAGCAAAGAATGTTCAGCAGGAAAAAGATGGTCTCTTCAACAAATGGTGTTGGGAAAATTGGACAGCCACATGCAGAAAAATGAAACTGAACCATTTCCTTACACCATACACAAAAATAGACTCAAAAATGGATGAAAGACCTCAGTGTGAAACAAGAATCCACCCAAATCCTTGAGGAGAACACAGGCAGCAACCTCTTCGACCTCAGCCACAGCAACTTCTTAGACACATCACCAAAGGCAAGGGAAGCAAGGGCAAAAATGAACTATTGGGGCTTCATCAAGATCAAAAGCTTTTGCACAGCAAACAGTCAATAAAACCAAAAGACAAATGACAGAATGGGAGAAGATATTTGCAAATGACATATCAGATAAAGGGCTAGTATCCAAAATCTATAAAGAACTTATCAAACTCAACACCTAAAGAACAATCAATCCAATCAAGAAATGGGCAGAGGACATGAGCAGACATTTCTGCAAAGAAGACATCTAGATGGCCAACAGACACATGAAAAAATGCTCAACATCACTTGGCATACACTCAGGGAAATACAAATCAAAACCACAGTAAGATACCACTTTATACCAGTCAGAATGTCCAAAATTATCAAGTCAGGAAATGACAGATGTTGACGAGGAAGCGGAGAAAGGGGAACCCTCCTACACTGTTGTTGGGAATGCAATTGGTGCAGCCACTCTGGAAAACAGTATGGAGTTTCCTCAGAAAGTTGAAAATAGAGCTACCTATGACCCAGTGATAGCACTACTGGGTATTTACCCTAAAGATACAAATGTAGTGATCTGAAGGGGCACATGCAGCCAAATGTTTATAGCAGCAATGTCCACAACAGCCAAACTATGGAAAGAATCCAGATGTCCATCAACAGATGAATGGATAAAGAAGGTGTGGTATATATATATATATACAATGGAATACTATGCAGCCATCAAAAGAAATGAAATCTTGCCATTTGCAATGATTTCCCTGGTATGAGAAATTTGAGAGGCAGTGTGGGGTGTTTGAGAGGTAGGGAAGAACAAAATGAAGCAAGATGGGATTGGGAGAGAGACAACCATAAGAGACTCTTAATATCACAAAACAAACTGAGGGTTGCTGGGGGAAGGGTGGTATGGAGAGGGTGGTTGGTTTATGGACATTGGGGAGTATGCATGTAATGGTGAGTGCTGTGAAATGTGTAAGCCTGACGATTCACAGATCTGTACCCCTGGGGCAAATAATACATTATATGTTAATAAAAATAATTAATTTAGAAAAACAGAGAAGAAGGAAGGAAATTCTAGAAGAGACAAATTAGGAGAGGTTGGCAATAATTGAAGAACTACACCTGTCAATTTGGCACAAACTTATCAGGAATTTTAACATCTTATGGTTCACCATGGAGGCCCATCATATTTTTTTTTTTACTTTATTTAAGCTTTATTTAAACATATGATGTAACCCCACCACCCTCACCCAACCCCTCTTCCCCCCACCCCCCTCAGTTTGTTTTATGACATTAAGAGTCTCTTTTGGTTTTTCTCCCTCCCGATCCCATCTTCTTTCATTTTTACTTTTCCTACCACCATATTTTTTAATAGTTCTTTATTTTTTTGTCAGCACCAATTTGTTATGAGGCAATATCACACTGAGATCTGCCTTTAGGCAATAAATCATCATCATTAATCATTTAGAAGAAATTCTTTGTCCTCTCCCCACCTCAATTCTTTGAGAGACACAGAAGTTAAAATCTTAACTCTGAATAGAGGTCTTAGTAAGGGCAAGAGATTGAATGAGAAAGAGTTTATTTATTGCCTGCTTACCAATATCAACTAGCTAACCTCATGAGAGTACACTGCTTAAAAAATATATACAACATGTTGGTTTAAATCCATTATTTTACATGATATTGAATCCATCTAGAATATAGTAAGCTAAGCAAATGACTACCTGAAATCTCACTTCTATACTTTGATTTTTACCTTTATCTTTGTAGGAACTAAATTTCTCCCTCAGTACATTGTGAAGAGACAAAGCTCAGTGCGTTTCTAGAAAGAAGTGATAGTTTCCTAAATTTGAGGCTACTTTCCATATGGAAATAAAGAAAATTTTCATTGTACTATAGAAAATAGCCTTGTAGTTTTTCTGTACCACAACCAAGATAAACCTGAGAAATGAGTTTTAATCATACCCCATTTTTGTCCAAGAACAGTACATCATGAATTTGATATAATTGCTCTTTTCTACTGAAGGACATGGCATTGAACCTGATAAGAAACCAAGATCTATGGGGCTAACATAGCTCACATGACAAAATTGCATGACCTTGCATACAAAAAAAAAAAAATTATTAGAGGGGGAAATGTGAAAGATAAAATCTAGGATGTAATGAACTCTAACAATTTACCTAACACAAGGTCTCAAAACTTCACCTTTAAATCCTTCATTTCATGACATGCAATGGGAAAGAAATACAATACAAACATGCATTAAGATTAGTACAAATAGGACGAACTCAGAGTTGATGCATTTTGTTGAGAAACCACAGAGTTAAAACATGCACAAACTGACTGCATCTTTCTGATGGCCTTTCCTTGTTGCTTCAGTTTTCAGAACTGTTATCATTTTAATCAAAGCTATCCCCCCATCCTCATGATAATTTTCATTCATCTTCTCTGGAGAAAAAAATAGCTCCCTTTCCACGACAACATACACCTCAAAAATAATGAGTTGGGGCAGTGATTTTTAAACAAGCTCCACAATGAAATCATCCAGGAGCTTTAAAAAATTATCCATGTTTGAGTTCTATCCAGAAATTGTTATTCCACTGTTCTGGGTAAGTAGGTGCCTAAGTATTAGTTCTTTTAAAACAATCGTTCTCAGATTTCATTTCATATTGGAATGACCCAGTGCTCCTAACCCTTTAATGCCAAGACCAACCCCATAACAACTGTTTATACCTTCTGCAGGTAGCACCCACTAATAGTAGTGCTTTTATTAGAAGTTCATAGCTTTACTTAGTGGCACATTAAAAACCTGAGGTAGAACCTTTTCTACAAAAGTAATAAAAGATCCCAAACTCCTCTTTAGCAGAAAATCCTATTTATAGATCAGCTCCCTGGCCTTATGTGATGTCATGTTCTGCAAGTAAGTCACCATGAAGCTGTATTGTGATCAGATATACAGAATATGGTGGGGCTGTCTTATCTGGGGGACTGGACACATTTCAAGCCCATAAAAATTTTAAAACTTTAACACAAGTTTTAAAAAATAGTAATTCAAGAGATAAATTAGAGGAATACAGTTGAAGGATAGCACCCCCCCAAAAAAATGCTGAATCAGAGGATTTATACCCACATGACAGTGCCAGATAATTTCTTTTAGCCTCTATTTTCTCATCTGTACAAGGGGTTAATACCTACTCTGCACAGCTATTGGAGAATTCCACATAAAATTGATAAGCTCTATGACCTTGTTACTCAAAATGTGGTCCTAGAATGAGCAGCATCAGCACCATGTGGGGACTTGCTAAAAAGGCAGAATCTTATGCCATCCCTCAAATATACCAAAAAAAAATTCTGTATTTAACAAGATTGTCCAAGTGATATGTATGCACATTCAAGTTTTAGAACTCTTCTCTGTACATCAGCATTGTTATTACTAAAGTCATCATTGTGGGATAAAAGATACAGATGCATATATACAAACAAACAAAATAAATTTACACTGAATTTTCCCATTACACAGATTTTTCTGAAGTAGCAAGCATCTGTGAAGCATCTGCAAAAACATGCTACACTCTTGCAACCTGATAAAATTCAGTTACTTGGCTAGTCAGTTTATTGGGAGGAATTTCTATTCTGAACCCACTTTGAAATTCCCACACATGTGACATCTCAGTGGAAAGGCTAGCTCACATTCAACAGTCTTATATTCAACTGTCCAAGAAAAACTTATCCCCACTTTCCAAATACAGGATAAAATGTAGTATACAAATATGAATAATGGAATATTATTCAGGCTTTAATTAGAAAGAAGGAAATCCTGCCATTTGTGATAATCATCCATCCATGTATGGATGAATTTGGAGGACATTATGCTAAGTGACATAAACCAGACACAGATAAACACTGCATAATCTCACTTGTATGTCCAATCTAAAAGAGTCAAACTCATAAAAGCAGAGAGCAGAATGTGGTTTCCAGTGGCTGAGAGGAAGGGGGAATGGGGAGATGTTGATCAAATGGTACAAAGTTTTAGTTATGCAAGATAAAGAAGTTCTGGAGATCTAGCCCACAGCATGGTGATGCTAGTTAATAATACTGAATTGTATATTTGACATTTACTAAGAGGGTAGATCTTGAATGTTATCATAAAGGAAGAAAGGAAGGAAAGATGGAAGAAAATTAACTATGTGATGTGGTAGATATATTAATTAGTTTGGTTGTGGTGATCATGTCCCAATGTATACATATATCAAGACATCAAGCTGTAATATATACAAGCTTAAATATATATATGTAAGCTTAAATATATATAATTTGTATTCATCAACCATGTATCATGTACCAACAAAGATGAAAATAAGTTTTAAAAAGAGAACTAGTCTTTTCTAAGGTTAAAGAGACCAGGAAAGAGACCATGAAATGGAACAGAACTCTATCAACTTAAAAAATAGGAACATTGGGTCTCCGGGGTGGCTCAATCAGTTGAGCGTCTGACTCTTGGTTTCAGCTGAGGTCTGATCTCAGGACCCTGAGATTGAGCCCCACGTGGGCTCTGTGCTCAGTGGGGCATCTGCTGGAGATTCTCCCCCTGCCCCCTCCCACTCATGCGTGCTCTCTCTCTTTTCTCAAATGAAAATGAATCTTAAAAACAAAAACAAAACAAACAACAACAACAAAAAAACAAAAACAAAAAACCCAGGAACTTGTTCTTGAACAAGAACAGATTGGTGATTCTGAAACTCTACAGGAAAAAAAGTCACAATTTTTAATCCTTTACTATATCATTATTTCTTTTTCACACAAGACACTTTTCTAAGATGTGTTTTCTACCAAATTACATGAACTACAGTGGCTATGCTATATTTTGGTAGGCAGATTATTTTTTCAGAGTAGAACAGAAGTATCTTCAGACTAACGGAGTTTCTTTTTTTCTTGAGGTTTGATAGAAAGGTGAAATTTGATATATATGTTATAGGACCATCCATTGTTTCTCTGAATAGGAGGAAAACGAGAGAAAAACATACACAACTCTCCATTTTCATGTAGAAAAAGATGCTAATGCAAAGTATCAGGGGATTAAAAATAAGGTTTTTTTTACTAAAATATCTATATGGAATGGTCCTATGGCCATTCTCACAAGCAATGACATGAAAAGAGGACATGACAGGAAAAAGAGTTAAAACAAAACAAAAAAACCATATAGTAAGCTAGTAGCATATTAGTGCAAACTAAGTATTCTCAGAACATTCTCAATGCATACTTTATGCATGAACATTTTGTCTTTCCCCAAATAAAACGATAAACACTCTTGTTAAAGCCTTGTCTAATCACAAATCTGGATGGGAATTTACAATCTGCTCTGCTTGAAGACAAGCTTGACTCAACCTGACCAACCCATGAAAAAAAGAGAAATCCAATTAGACACAGATGGAGGAAAACAAACTCCTCAGCAGGTTTTTTATTCAAATGCAGCCAACTTCACTGTGTATAAATATTTGAAGTTAGGAGCGAAATAGAAAAACACAGGTAAAGATTGAGGAATAAGCTTTTTTTCTAGGGCTTTTGGATTTAGATCTCTAGAATTTTAAACATTTTAACTCCTTCACATCAGTAACTAGTAAGAGTATCTTTGTGGGCTACCACTTAAATGTGTTGCTTCTAGGCTTACACCTGATATATTTTCCACTTGTTCAGTACAGCCTTCTATTTTTATTATTTTACTAGGTCTATTTTGTAAGTTACTGTTCAAATTTATTATGTACTTAAATGATTTTTTTGACTGCTGTTTATGCTACATACTGAAAGAGGTAAGACACATTCTCCCTAGATGATGGTAGATTTTTCCATTTCTCTTTGTATTTAAATTTTTGCTTTATGTATTTTGAAGCTATAGTTTCAGTTCAGAATTGTTATTTCACACAAGTGAATCAAACCTTATTTTACTGTGGAATTAACCCATAAAATAAGTTATCTTTTTTGAAGTCACCTATAAAGTCTTTTTCTTTTTTTAACCTTAAAGTCTATTCTTGCCTGATACTAATTCTACCGCTTTCACTTTCTTCTGGCTAGTATTTTACCATATTTTTTCCATTTCTTTTTCTTTCAAATTTGTAATATCTTTTTATCCTTTGGTTTTAGCTGAGTCCCCTATATATCTCACAAAGTTGGATTTTTAAAATCTAGTCTTATAGTTATTGCAACTAAATATATTTGATTTATATTTCTTTTGATTACTGCTAAATTTCATTTCAACCATCTTATTTTTGTAGTTTCTTACTTATGATTTTCCTATTTTTTTCATGCCTTGGCTTATTCAATTAACTCAGAGAAGTTATTTTTTCTCAGTCCATTTATCCCCATACTAATTTATACATTATTAGACTTTGATTTTTTCCTTTAAGAAGTTCCATAAATAAATCCAGACCAAGTCCAATGTTAATGAAGATCCTTAATATTTTCCCCACAAATATAAGAATCTTCATTCTGACAGCCTTCACTAACACACATTAATTGCACCATTACATACTGCATGATGCATGTTAGGCTGTATTTTACTCACATTATAGGATATGTATAATATTACATCTCACTATCCTTTTTGCTTAACATCTCAGAGTTTTACTTTTTTTTAAAGATTCTATTTATTTACTTGAGAGAGAAAGAGCATGCATGCCTGTGAACAAGGCAAGGGGCAGAGAGAAAGAGGGAGAGAATCTCAAGCAGACTCCACATTGAACATGGAACCCCACCTCACAACTCTAAGATCATGACCTGAGCCTAACTCAACAGTTGGACACTTGACCAACTGAGCCACCCCAATGCCCCCAGAGTTCTACATTTTTCTCTCTTTATCTATGCAGTCCAAAAAGCTTCACAGACTTATAGATGTTTTTCCACAACAAATGTTCCAGCCTTTCTCACATAATAACCTCTTGGTTCATCATTTCTCAAAGTATTTACTACAGTATAATTTTTCTTCAGCCTTAATTATATTCTTTATAACATCCTCTATTGTGGGCTTATCGGTGATAAATGTTCTCAGTTACTGTCTGAAAAGGACTTAGTTTCACCAATATGCTTGAAAGACATTGTCACCAAATATATAATTTAGGTTGATTGTTATTTTCTTCAGACTTTGAAGATAGGACTTATCTCCTGGCTACTGCTGTTAAGAAGTGAGTTGTCCCTCAGATTGTTATTTCTTTGCAGTAGTAATTTTTTCCTTCTTTGTTTAAACATCCTATTTTTGCCTTTTATACTTTATATTTTATACTGAATCATTATATTAGTATTTCTTATTTATCTTGTTAATTTTGTGTCTTACCTTGATTTTTTTTCAATTGAAAAGTTATGGCCTTTTCAAAAGTCTGGAAAACTCTTGTTATTTGTCTCCTGAAATATTGCTTCTTTTCCTGTTTCTTCTGAAATCCTAATTAGGTACATGTTAGACTGTATCCCAATATCCTTTTTTGTCTTACCCAGTCATATATTTTCTATCTCTTTGTGTATGTGGTCCCCAAAAATTTAATTATACTCTTTGATAGATTTCTCACTGAATTTGAAGTGATTATGCTTGACATATTTTGGAACAAACAGATTACATGAATCCAGGTAGCCAAACTGTGTGAGGATTAACTCATGGCACAAATAATCAAGAGAGATATTTTGGGGGCGCCTGGGTGGCTCGGTTGGTTGAGCAGCTGCCTTCAGCTCAGGTCGTGATTCCAGGGTCCTGGGATCAAGCCCCGCATCAGGCTCCCTGCTTGGCAGAGAGTCTGCTTCTTTCTCTCCCTCTGCCTGCTACTCTGCTAAATAAAAAAAATAAATAAAATAAAAAAAAAGAGAGAGATAGAGAGATAGAGAGATTTTCCCCTTCCAGCCTATGCCAAAGTTCTATCCTCTTCTGTAGACAGAGCTATTACTCCTTCCCATTGCACTGAAGTATGTATCTTTAAGTTTCTAACTCTAGCAGAGTCTTATGTTAGGACCTCATCAATATGAAGAATCTAAGTTTTAATCTCCCATTCATCAAGCTCTATGTAACTTTGAAAATTGGGGTTTAGTTCTTTTCTATTCCCTCCTTTCTGATTTTAAAAAAAATTGACTTCATTTAAGTGTCATTAGATAGTTCTTCCAAATGTGAGGTGCCCCTCACTAATTATAAATTATTCAGTACTCATCACAGTAGGTATACTTTAAATCAATTTCACCTATTTCACCATAACCTCATATTGTAATATATTTTTCCCATCCTGTTCTTAATAGTGTGTGTGTTATCTCAAACTTTTTAGCACATTATCTATTCTTTTTAACTTTTATTCATTTGTTCAGTTTCTTCATACCTATCTTTCATATCCCCAATTCCATTTTCAGCAGGATCTAATCTTCAGTTTTCCTTTTGCTAATTCTTCTATGTTTCCCATTTCTGATATAGTCATATTTCTCACATTTCTTGGCTAAGTGCTACCAACATATCTTTAGTTACCTTCTATTGCCTTATCTGTAAGGATTTGTTTCAGAGTAGTCACTATTGAACTTTATATATTTTCTATCCTAATATTTGCCTGCTTCCTGGTAAAATATTTCTCAACCAATTTCGGTATTTTGTCACATCCCTTCTCAGATTTTTTTCTTCCAATATTTTAAGAAATTCCATCCTAGTTGCTTTCTGGTTATTACTAGAGGTTGAGTGCCAGCTATGTTGTTGAAAAGTAAAACAGGGGAGAAAACTGGAGAATTAAATAGTCTGTAAGTAACTTCAGTTTCAGCTAGTTGTCTCTGTAATCTTACTTCATCAGCTTTCTGCCAAATGAACAAGTTTGAACTCCAGGAGAACAGGAATTTTTCCTGGCTACAATGACACTCTTCATCCCGTAAATCATTATGTGGTAACCTAGCCTAATCGTCATCAGCTGGCAAAAATCTGTGGCTATAAAACTAATTATAAGGAAAAAAACACAACTAATTATAAGCTACAAGGTAAACCATAGTGTACTATAAAGAAATAAAACTGGCAACAAAGATGGTACATCACTGTATTTACTCTTATCACTATCCCAAACACTCTGTAATGTCACACTGGGATATTTATGCAATTCAGTGGACACACAAACACATAAAGATCATACTAGCTTGTTTCACTCAGGGAAGAGCAGGGGGACAGAATGCTTGTAAAGTATTGAGCATATCTGAGATGAGGTCAGACAAGTAGGTAGTGGCCAACTCACATAGGGTCACAGGCCATGAAAAGGAGTTTACATTAAGTTTTGAATGACAGGAAACGAGTGGCACATTTTAAGAAGGGAAGCAATATGTATCTGACTTCACACATAGGAAGTAAGAGGAGAAGTAGGGAACCTAATTAGGATGGTATTTTCATAATCTTAAGAAATTGGACTAAGGTGCAAGTGAGTGAATGGGTAAAATGATGAATGCATTGTTTGGGAGATGCAACTACTAAGATTTCCTGTTGGATGAGAGAGAGAAGAGGAGAAGGGGAAAGGGAGGGTTCCAAAGATGGTTCCTGTAGTAATTTCTCTAAACAAAGGGGAAAATGGGGAGTTATGAGTAAGAATAGGAGGAACTTCTTTTAGGGTTGGAAATAAGTATTAAATGAATGAACAATGATCTATCAGTCTGCCCTTGATGAGCATATGACCCAGGAGGGAAGAAGACAGACAAGAAAGAACTTTCCATAAGATGTGAGAGATACTATAATCAGGAATCTGTGGAACACTGTACAAGAAGACACAGGAAGGTCATTTAAACAGTGCTTTGGAGGTCAGAGCAGACTACTTGGAGGAAGTGGCTGTCACTTGAATGAAGATCCAATGGTAAGGGAGACAGGAGACGGACAACAAGGCAGGAAATAGAGAAGAGATGGAGAGGTGAAGGCAGACAGATCACAAAAAGCCTTTTAAACCATATTCAGTGTTTGGTCCTTACCCTGAGGGGAACAGGATATCAAGGTAGGTTATTTAAGCAAGGAAACCTAAAAGTATGTACTTCCCTTCTGTTCCTATTTCATCATCAGAAACCAGTCCCAGATCTCACACAGCTGCATGGGGTAGGGAGTCAGGTCTCCCTCACATCCAGGAAGCAAGAGGAGGGGACCAGTGAGCACTAGCAATGTCTACCACAGAGAGAGGCCTGTTTTTATACAGATGATATGTTCTGTAAGTATCCAGACTCATTTGTCGTCAGAGCTTCAGTGTAAAAGACAGAGATGTAAGTTAAAAAAATTTTTAAAAAGATTAAAGTTCTAGTCTAAACGTATATTTGTTTATTGCTGTAGTATATGAATAAGGATGCATACGCTGTCATCAAATCTTGATGCTACATTTGGGATGATTGATTTTAAATATGGGCTCTGCACCAAATGCCTGACTGGCTGAAACTGAGGAACAGGAAAACCCCAGTATGGCTGCCAACTGGAAGCGATTTGCCAAACACGTGAAGACACCAGTGACAGAGAAAACAGTGATTTCCAAACTGGTCTCCAAGCAGAAAGCCCACAAATGCGGATACCTCAAATTGCTGTGATGGGTTCAAGCTGCTTCTCTCTCTGCCCTGTGTGTGTGCACCTCAGAGGAAACAGCTGAGTTTGATTTTTTAACAATGGTTGTGATTCTCTTCAGTAACCCTGTAAAAACGAGTTCTTGATATTGTAGGGAAAGTTTTTGATACTATCCTATAGCTGCTATGAGGTTAAGCTAGTTGACAATGCTTGAAATGGGTTACTTTTTCCTATTTAGGTGAGGAAATTGTCATGT
>RCUC01156098.1:0-42713 GCA_003697995.1 Taxidea taxus jeffersonii | reverse complement strand
CTCTCTCTCTCTCTCTCTCTAACAAATAAATAAAATCTTAAAAAAAAATAAAATAAAAGCTGTGCCCTTTCTTCTCACAAGCGCTGGAGGGGAGGATCTCTTGATCATATTTCTACAGAGGAAAGGTCTCGGGAGTTTCCGCCAGGAGCCTTCAAGCCTTATGCCCTCTCCCTGGTCATCCTGGTTCTGGAAATTTCTCTCCGGAAGTAAGGACCGAGCTGTGTTTTGGCTCTGTGGCTGTTTATTATGGCTTTGGAACCTAACGGCCAATATTGGAAAGAAACCAAGCGGCTGATGGACTTGCCTTGGTAAATGCGGCCGTGTCCGCCAGCGGCACACTGTGGAGCCCTTGGACATGAGGGTGTGAAAGAATCTTGTCCTGCCACAACCTAGCCTTGATTTATGGAAGACGAGGATGGGATGTAGCACGCCAAAGCCGCATGGGGCAGACTCCTGACGCGCTCTGGCCGAGCTGGGTCTCCCCTTCTGTTTTTCCGCCATCTGGGACACCTGCCATTTTGGAGGAGCAGCTGTTGCTGTCTCTCAGGTAGGGGGTGTAACCGGGCCTCGAGGCCAGTGCCTCTTCTGGGGAGGAACACTTTCCTCTTGGAACCGGGAGGACTGGCTTCCAAGAAGCAGAACGGCCCCAGAGGGAAGCGGACACCGAGCTTCTGGGACAGCAGAGCCACACCTGTTGTGAGTCTTGGAAATTACGACCTCCTTTTAGGCAGCAGCCTCTCTCTCTCCTGTTTGGAGTCCCAGAGGCCCTGGAGCCCATCTGGGGAGAAGGGAGCCCATCACAAGCCCCCCCCCCCCCCACGCAGCTGCTGGAAGATGGGCTGGACGTTGGGCTAATGTCGTAGCCACTCGGCACACTCTCCCTGCCTTCTTCCTGAGCGCTGTCCGGTCATCTCCAGAGTGGCCCTGAGGTTCAGGTTCCTGGTGGCAAGATGTGGGGCGCAGGAAATGGGAAGTGGGGAGGGGCGGGGGAAAGGGCAAAAGGAGCCAGAAGACACAAACTGGGAGGTGTCGGTGCTGGTGATGGTGTGGTCGGCAGGGGACCCGAGTTCACAAGACCAGTAACTATGTGAGGTGATGGGTAGACTCGCCATGGGGTCGCCTGAAGCGTGTACAAATGTCAAATCATTAGGGGGCACCTATCTCCATAAACTTGGGGGGACACGGAGGGGAGATTTCATGGCAGCAGCATCATCCTTGGGCTTCCACGTAGGCCCCTGAGCTCACTGCTGAGTCCCCCATCCGAGGGGCCACCAGCTCAAGGAAGGGGGCAAATCCGGCCCCTCTCTGGGCCTGGGCTTCCCCGGCTCTAAGTGGGGATCATGGCTCCCACTACAGACGAGCACAGTGTCGTCATGGAAGAACTCCACCGGTAGTGATCACCAGCAGTGGTGAAGTTGTCTATAAATGGCAAATTTGATGGCTTAAACCCCGGCGCGTCGACAGCAGCTACCTCCCGGTGTGCGCATGAGTGCGCGTGTTAACTACATTTCCTTCTCTTTCCCTGTTGTTTCTAAACTTTCCACAGCGAGCGTACACTTCTTCCACGTTCTCGGTCTCTTTAAATGCCTCCCATCACGGAGCCCCAGGGTTGAAAGGAAACTCTCCGGGGCACACAACGAGCAACGTCTGAGTTCTGGCTCCCTTCCCACACCGACCCTGGCTTAGGACTCCTCCTTGGGGAAGCTAGGAGTCTACGGGAAGTTGCCCTCCTGCTCCCCTAGCTTCATCTCCGACTGCCCTTTGCCGACACACTCTGATTTTTTGGTCTTGGGGAAGAGAAGCGTGGCCCCCTCGCCCAGGGAGAGCTGGATGGCCTCACAACGCTTCGATCACCAGGCGCGCGTGCCGTGTCCTACACCAATATTCCCGGCACTGTCATCAGCCAGCATGCTGCACCTAAAGCAAGCCGCCTCCTGTCCCAAGAAAACTTGCAGACCACACATGCAGGGTGATTTTCTGCCTCCTGGACGGACCCCTGGCTCTGAGAGACAAGGGGTTTATTTGTCTCCAGGGTTTAGAAGGCTTCCTTCCTACTCCAAGGGTACTCATGGGTGCCCCCGCCTCGAGCTGCCCCAGACAACACTTGGTTCAATGCTCATAGCCTGGCCAATGGCCTGGCTTGGAAAGGAACCTCCAGCAGGTGTGTCCCAGCTTCCACGTGGGTAAAACAAGGGCCATAGTAGGGTTTGTGAGCGTAGAACTGAGACAAGCCAGGACGCAGCATGGCAGCCACCCGCCTCCACGGGGTAACCTGCATTAGGGCAGAGCACTGGAGGGGTAGGAGAGGAGGTGACCCTCTGTTGGCTTGGCCCTGTGACTTTGCCTGATGCTCTGCCAAGGCCCTGGGCCTTTACAGGGCTATCAGATCCTCGCTCTCCTTTAGAACTCCTTCTTTTACCCAGGAAAGGGCTGACCCGAAAATCCCTCGCTGATGTAGAAACTTAGCCCCCACCCCGCCCCCGTCGTCTGGCTGCCTCCGCCTGCCTCAGTTGCACGAGAAATATCTGTGTCCTTTTCACAAAGAAAGCGTCCTTTCTTCTCCTGGAAATGTATTTTTAAAAGCCACGCTTTTGCTGGGCTCAGCTGCTGGTTTTTCCGGACACTTGAAAAGGTGGGCCCACCCTCAGCAGTATCCGAAATGATGTTCTGTTTCGGGGCCCACGGCCGCTGCCCGTGGGGTGCTTAGCCCGGCCAGAACTTTATTTCGGTCCAGCAGCAACATCGTGAGGCCCTGCTTTCGGCTGGAGAAATGACGCCCGGCGAGTTCAGGAGGTGGCCGGGCCCAGCCCCAGCTGCAGGGCAGCCCACGCTGACTGTGTCCCTTACACGGGCCGCCATGCCACCTGCCCTCCAGTGCCTGTTGGACCAGCACGTGGGTCCTTTTAGCTTGTGGACAGCACCATTCCCGCTGCTCCTGGAGGCTCTCTCGCGGCCCACCCTTGGGAGGAAGGGACTCCTGACGTCCCTCCACAGAAATCCTTTTGGTTTCATGCAAGTGCTCCACAAGGCCGCCCAACGTGGTCACAGCGTTTGTGGCTCCAGGGGGACCCGAAGCCCCGGGGAATTTCTGAGTAACAGCAGTGAAGTGTAAGAGATCCTAGGGCTACGTTTTCATTAAGCGCCTCCACAGAGTGAAAAATGGGGCGTGGGTCTGTGTTTCAGGCATGGGTCTGACCACCAGCCCCTGGGCTCGGGCCTCCCGCACGGCTTGTCCCCGAGCTCGGCCCGTGGGTGCTCTCAGGGAGAGTGCCTGCTCTGGACGACGCAGGAGGCCCCGCAGCAGGGACCGGGAGGGGAGTCCAGGCGCACGGGTCAGCGGACGGATGGGGGAAAGGCTGGCCTAGGCACACGCAGCCGACGCTCGGAGCCAAGAGGTTATCGCGCTGCTCCATGGACACCAGGCACACGGGCTGCGCGGCTCCCGTCCGCGGAGTGTCCCGGGAGGGCACACGTGTAGAGGCTGAGGGTACCCCGCGGCTGCAGGGGGGCAGGGGCAGTGGCTGCGCCACGGCTGGAATGTGCCGAAAGCCCCCCGACTGTCCACTTTAAAGGATGGCTATCGGTCAGCTCCGTGTTCCGTCCATTTGAGCCTCAAGTGAGGAGGAGAGGTGCCGGCCGGACTCGCAGGCCGGGGTTCCGATGTGGCTTCTGTCCCTGCGCTTAATGGAGCTCCAGGCATCGCCCCACGCCGGGGACTCAGTTTCTCTCTGGCGAGGCAGGTGGGTGGGAGGAGCCGGCATGAAGCCTCCCGCGGAGGGGCGGGGGGCGGTGCTGCTCCCGCGGGGGCGCTCTGGGGGCAGTGCGGGTGTCTGCGCGCGGACTGAGCAGGGCTGTGTGTCCCACGAGGCCAGGAGAGGAGGTTCTGGCGCTGCGCTCGCTGCTGGGGCCCCTCTGCGGTCAGAGGACGCAGGCCCTGACTGTGGACTCTGGGCTCCGGAGCGCTGCAAGGACAAACTCTGGGTGTGGAGAGCCCTGCCTGTCATGCTCTGCCACAGCCCTAAACCGGCCCTGAGATATTGTAGAAAGGGAGGCCCCTTCTTGGGCCTGGCCGGTCATGCCTGCCTCTCAAGGGTGCAGGAAGAGCCAGTCTAACCTGCCGGCGGGACGCTCCCCGGGTCCCCGTCCTGCTGAGCACAAGGGTCCCTGTGCACCCGGCTCCAAGGGGGGCCTGGCCTTCCCTGTGGGCACGTCTGAGCTCACGGGACCAAAGGCTCCAGCAGATGGGAGAGCACGTCCCCGCAGAATCATCTTCTGGTGAAAGGAGGGACAGACGGACCGAGGCCATGCTGCACCGAGCAGCGTCCATGTTGGGGACCTGCACACACAGATGTGAGCTTCCAAGGTCTCCTCCCTCCAAAGATGAGCCACCTTTGGGCCATCTCACACCCAGGATTTGCCTCGCTCGTGGAGTGCAGCAGGCAAGGAGGTAGCTCCCAGAGGTTAGCCTGCCTCCGGCAGCCAGCTCAGGCCCACAAGAAGGAAGTGGCAGGGAGACCGTCCTGTTCCCATTGCCACTGCCATCCCGAGTGTACACAGATAGTGGCAGGAAGGTCTGGGCACAGATAATGGCAGGAAGGTCTGGGCTGCTTCTGCTCCCCCACACTCGGGAAGCTCGGAGGACCTCGGCAGCCTCAGGATGAGACTGTGCCGTCTGGGACCCAACAGGATCCCAGCTCCCTGAGGCTCCTGGGGCAGCACCTGCCTGCTGGGGTCTGACCGTGGACGTTTCTACCCTCTCCACGCAGGAGTGTGGCACACATGTGCATCTGTGTCATTGCACTCAGGCCTTTTGAGGTTCTAGAAGTGAGTGGGGTGTGGAAAAAGGAAAAGGCCAATCGAAAGTGTAGCTCACACATCTTGAGACCACGTAGGAACAGTCGCAGCTCCAAGGGGTAGAGAGTCCCTCCACGTTCTCCCCCTGACCTCTGCCCCTGACCTCCAAGCCAGCGGAGCAAATCCCATCCTCTGAGCCATGCGTCAGCGCCCTGACCTTATCTTTGACACCCCCCCCCCAACGTTCTCTGGCTCCTACAGCCCGGGTGGGGGCAGAAACCACATGCAGATGTCTCCAGCGTCCAATGTTTCTGGCGTGCTTCAACACTGGGCCTGCATCTGGAACAGGAGCGACACGGAGCCCTGGTCCCCTCTTGCATTATCCTGCACTCGCTTACCACATGCCCTGTCTCTGCACTGCCTTCCCGCCGAAGCACGCCCCGCCTGGGCTGGGCCCCGTGGGCTTTGCTGTCTTGTTCACCAACACATCCCCGTTGTCTTGCATGCTAACTGGTGCGCGCCAGCCGTTGGTGTTTGAGAAATGGCTGTGGGACTGTTAATTGCAGGGAAGCTGTGTGTTTCATTATGGAATCGCGGATATGGACGTAAGCCCGAGCTCCGTGCATGCTGTTTGATGTCCGTACCTTTGATTGTGTTTATGTGTCCAGGGACCTGGAACACCTGTAAGGCGACCCCCTCTGAATTTCCAGAATTTAGTAAAAGGATCAGAAGATTTCACTTTAAAATAGTTTTCCTATTTCAAGGCTACTACGAAAAAAAAATTCCCAAACTGACACAGGAAATTCTGATAGAGTATAATCTTGCCATTGAAAAAATACACAGCCTTAATCTTCAATGCAACAGTCGGTGAACGTATCTTAAGTATGGCGGAAACAGGAGAGCTTTTTTCCTGTTGACATCCACACTAACGTTTCCATGGACTTGGGGCCAGGCATCTCCCTGCCTGGTGGCAGACGTGAGAGCAGAGCCTGCGTGTCGGTCGGTGGATGGGCGAGCTGACTCTCACACTGAGCGTGCTCCCACCTTACCCTGGGCTGTCGGAGGAACTCGTCCTGCAGCCTCCACCCTGGCACTAAGCAGGGCCCGGCCTGGGGTGCGCGCACCTTGCAAGTCGCTCTCTTAACTCTGCGGAGTCTCTCTGCAGAGAGACCCATGCTCTCGGCAGTCCCGGTTCTCGGAGCTGCTCACTCAGGGTCCCTGGCTCTTCCTCTGTGTTTTGGGCACAGTGGCTGCCGGGCAGAGGCCACACACACCAAGCCAGGTACAGGACTCAGAGCAGAAAGGTAGATTTGGGGACGTGAGACTTCAGTTCCACACTCCAGAAATCTCCGGGCGGACGTTGTTCCCCACCCCTACACAACGCTTTCTATGGTGAGGGCCAAACACCTAGGCTACTTCATGCTTTCTGTGCTGTTCCATGATGCGCCTAGCTGCTCCGTGGTGCTCCATGCTGGTTGTGCTGTTCATGCTGTTCCATGTCTGCTCCATGTCTGCTCCATGCTGTTCCATGTCTGCTCCATGCTGTTCATGCTGTTCCATGTCTGCTCCATGCTGCTCCATGTCTGCTCCATGCTGTTCATGCTGTTCCATGTCTGCTCCATGCTGTTCATGCTGCTCCATGTCTGCTCCATGCTGTTCCATGTCTGCTCCATGTCTTCTCCATGCTGTTCCATGTCTGCTCCATGCTATTCCATGTCTGCTCCATGCTGTTCATGCTGTTCCATGTCTGCTCCATGCTGTTCCATGTCTGTTCCATGCTGTCCATGCTGTTCCATGCTGTTCATGCTGTTCCATGTCTGCTCCATGCTGTTCATGCTGTTCCATGTCTGCTCCATGTCTGCTCCATGCTGTTCCATGTCTGCTCCATGCTGTTCCATGTCTGCTCCATGCTGTTCATGCTGCTCCATGTCTGCTCCATGCCTTTCATGCTGTTCCATGTCTGCTCCATGCTGTTCATGCTGTTCCATGTCTGCTCCATGCTGTTCATGCTATTCCATGTCTGCTCCATGCTGTTCCATGTCTGCTCCATGCTGTTCATGCTGTTCCATATCTGCTCCATGCTGCTCCAAGTCTGCTCCATGCTGTTTCATGCTGTTCCATGTCTGCTCCATGCTGTTCATGCTGTTCCATGCTGTTCATGCTGTTCTGTATCTGCTCCATGCTGCTCCATGTCTGCTCCATGCTGTTCCATGTCTGCTCCATGCTGCTCCTAGCTGCTCCATGGTGCTCTGTACTGGTTATGATGTTCCATGCTGCTCCGTGTCTGTTCATGCTGTTCCACATCTTCTCCGTACTCTTCCGTGCTGCTTCAAGCTCTCCCTCTCTCGCTGTCACACGCATCAGTAGGACACGCAGTGGCACAGAGGAGAGGGTGAGTTCTCTGGGAGGAGCCCAGGGAAGAATCACTGCAGAGGAGGCACTTGGGCCAAGCCTTGCACGATAGAAGTCTATGAGCGTAGCCAGGAGGGGAAGGGCATTCCCAGGAGAGGGAACAGCACGACCCAAGGCCTGGAGGCAAGAGCAGGGACAGCTGACTTGGAGAGGCAGGCAACCCCTGCACATTACGGACCGGCGCTCTTCACTCAGTTTCCCCAGATGAGCGTTTTTTCTGGCCTGCAAGTCAGCAGGTAGATGAGGACCCCGCCATCACGTGGAAACAAGCTGTGGACCAGGGACAGGCTGAGTGCCCCACCCAAGCACAGGCCTGGGGGGCTGCAGGGAGGAGGACGAAGAGGAGGACTCACTCAAACAGCTGCGGGGCGGCAGTGCCAGCACAGAGGACTCCACGCTCAGAGGTCGACCCAGCAGGGAGCTTGGGGTACAGATGTGTTAGAAGAGTGGATTAGGCGAGAGCCGGGAGAGCTGGAAAGAAGGGGTGGCATCAAGGGGCTACCGGCGCGATTCTGGCCAGAGGTACGGCAGCTGGGGCCGCACACGGACCGTGGAGCACGGCGAGTGGAACTAGAACCCGAGACGGGCTAGGGCTGCCACCAACAGGATCCACGGCTGTCTGGGAAGTGGGGGGGGGGCAGGAGCTCTGAGGGGCTCCCCAAGGCTGGCCTTAGCCCTGGGAGTGGAGGTGCCATTCACTGAGATGGAGCCAGGGGGTGCCTCTCGGCAGGAGGCCAAGCGCCCTGGACAGGAACCCCAGGATGGGTGCTGGCAAAGGCTCGGGGGGCCTCGTATTCCAGGTGTTTCTCTGGAGAGGGGGAGGAGCAGAGGGCAGTGGGTGGGAATGCTGGATGTCCCGGCCGGGGAGATGCGGGGTGAAAGGGGTCCAGACTCCCGCCTGGTGTAGACTTGGGGGAGAGAGGTGCAGCGGGGAGGTGGGCAGGGGCCATCTGAATTAGAACTCACAGTGGGTTCTGTCCGCAGGAGCAGCATGGGGCTCCCACCAGGAGCGAGCATCTCGGTTCTCGGGGTCTCGGGTCAGGAAGGGAAGGGGAGGGAGGGAGGGACGGCAGTCTGCCAGGAGCCAGCACTTCTTACACATTTGTATTTTACAAAATGAGAAAATAACATAAAAGCACAGGGAGGGGCCTTTGAGCTTTCAAGTTTGGGCCAGAGTTTCCACAATAGGGACCTGGGCCACAATCACGCCACCCTGAGAGCCCGTCCCGCAAACTGCGGACCTTGACCCTGCATCGGGCAGCCGCTCGGAACAGGGAGTGGGAGCGCCTGTGTTTGTTTTTTGTACTGTTGCTTTGAGGGCCGAGAGCCACGTCTTTCCTCTTGGGGTGTTTGTGGTTTCAGGGCAATGCATCCAGGCTCGGCGTGGGTCCCGGGAGAGTCTCAGCGTCCCAGGGTTCACGCCGGCTTTTCAAAATAACTGACAAAAGAGAACACCTACCGGGAGACAAAGGCATCCGTCTGCACACTCGGAGGCAAGGCTTACATCAGTATGAGAACCGCGGATGAAAGTTCTCTCCTACCTGCTGCTGGTTTCTGGTGGGGACACGTTACTGCGGGGCGGGTGGAACTGAGCCCAGGCTCTGCAGCCCCCTCTTCCTCCTCTGCACACCTGGGCCTTTCTCTGCCCCGAAAGTCCCCATGGAGAGGGACAGCGCAGAGACCCTGTTCTCCAGTTACCCACATGCCTGCATTATCTGCAGCGGGGTTCTTGGAAAGAGCAAGTCATTTTTTGGCTGGAAGCGTCCGTTAAGGCGTGACTGGAGGGTATCACAACGTGAGGTTTTTCCTCAACAGTACAGCTCAGGGCTTGATCTCCTGGATGTGGGACGGCCGTTTTCCTTGTCTCTAACCGCACACCAGACCGGAGGAGGCAAGAGCCGAGCGCTGCCTGGGCCTCCGTGGGCCACCTCCCATCAGAGAGCAGCACTGTCTCCACCCCTGCCTCTTCCTCAGCAAGTCGCCATCTCTCAAGTGCGCCTCAGTTTCCCCATTAAAACCCGGAGGCCGTTTCCCAGAAGTTCCATGGAGCTTGTGACAACAGCTAAGTGGGATGGCCGGGGTCTTGTCCCCAGCCACCCCAGCCAGGCCCTTGGGGAGCTTTCTCAAATACCGTCCCGCAGAGCAAGGGAGCCGCAGACTTCGGGGGTGAGGGCTGGGCCCACGCGGTTGGACACGCAGGGGGGGTGAGGTTGCTGACCAGGGAAGCAGCCCAGGGTCTGGGCGGGGAAGGCCCCCCGAGCCGTGCCAGTTGCTGGTAGTGGCATGCTCTGCTGGTCAGTAAACTCTGCAATTACGGATGAAGTGATGGGGTATATCCGCTTAGAGGTGGAACAGAAGCCGTCCATTTTGGTGAGCTCCTCTTCGCCATCTATTTTGGCAGCTTCAAGACAATGCTCTCTCACCCAGCATCACCCCCAAACTCAGCCCTCGTGAAAGTCAGAGCAAGTTTATTTTCAGCCACCTCTGTTGCCATCAAATGACGGGATCAGCACACAGAGCCACTTCCCTTGGAGGCGCTGGTCACCTGCTGGCCGGGAGCGTGTGATGCCCCCAGAGGCGGGAGTTGACATCCCAGGTGGCCGCAGGTCCTGTCTGCAGGGCCTCAGAAACCTCAGCTCTCAGGCGGGCAGCCAAGAAATATACCTCAGGTCCCGTTAGAAAGCTGCGCTGCCCAACACGGCGGCCACCGGCTGGTCATGGCAGCATTTGAATTCAAGTAACTGAAATTATGTAATCACGATTCTATTCCTCAGCTGCACTTAACACATTTTAAGTGCTCGATGGCCGTGTGTGTCCAAGAGCTGCCATAAAGGACGATGCAGTTCTGGAACATCCCGCCATCCCCGAGAGGACTATAGGACACCGCAGTTCTAGAACATTCCACCGTCCCAGAAAGGGCTACAGGACAGTGTAGCCTGGAACGTTCTCAACATCCCTCCCTCCACCCCTGTGTTTTCCTGGCACCTTTTCCGATCTATTGCCTCTCTACCTCCAGAGACCAGACTCAGTGTGGTTTTGTGCGCACAGTGTGGATGGCTGAGTAATGCCCAGGGTGTCCTTGGCCGAATCCCCGGGACCTGTGGTTATATGACCTCACATGACAAAGGGACTGTGAACAGGGGATTAAGGATCTGGAGGTGAGGAGCCTGGACAATGACGGTGGGCCCAGGGGACCCACAAGGCCCTCATGAGAGGGAGGTGGAGGGTCCAAGTCAGAGGGATGTTGTGATGATGAAGGCAGAGGCTGGTGACAGTGACGTGCTTGGAAGGTTGTCTTAGGAGGAGCCGTGAGCCAAGGGACAGGGGCACCTCTAGCCGTTGGGGAAGCTGGGAAAGCGCCAGGAGCCTCCAGCGGGAACCAGCCTGCCCACACCTTGACTGTCGCTCCTGGAGACCTGAACCTCCCTGTGCCCTCCAGACTGTGAGGCAGCAAACACACACTGTTGGAAGCCGCTGAGTTTGGGGCAACCTGTACGGCCACCGCAGGACGCTCTCCCCGCGCGCAAGCCCACCTTACTCCAGGCTCCGGCTCGTGACATTTCCCCAGAAGACAGGAAGTCTTCTGGTCCGAACCAGGCTTACATGATCCTTTCCTCTCCGGCCGTCCTGCAGTGACGGGAGCCGTCCTCCCCCGGCTCTGCACGGGGCTAACAGCCAGGCCCCGACCCATCGGCAGCACACCCTCGCTTGCCGGGTCGGAGGTGTGTCTGCAGGCCCTGTGGGCGCCCCGCGGGGCCCGTGGTGCCGCATCCGGACCAGGCCTTGTAACTGGACGGGCCCCGCGAGGGTGGGCTCTCCCAGGGAAGCTGGCGCGTAGGGAAGCTGGGGTTCCTGCCTCTGCAGTGGGGGCCAGAGCCTCCCATCGCCCGAGGCCAGACTGCGCACTGCGGACACCCCACGGGGAGCTCTGAGGTCGGAGAGAAATGAAAATCTCTGCAGGTCAAGCCCTGCCCACATCGCACATTCTCTCCGACTCGAGATGCTGTTTGTGCACTGTACGGGGTCCGTTCTTTGTCTCCCCAAAATGAAGTAGAGTTTTTTCTTTTCTTTTCTTTTCGCTGTATCTGCACAGATTCCGTATTTTCCGCGTGGGGACGGGGGCCGTGGCGGCGAGCTTGCCGTGTGTCTCTCCAGCCCAGGGCTCCGAGCACCCAGCAGAGACAGGCCGTCTCCCTGTTCTTGACATTTCCAGAGAAAAAGATACCCCGAGGCTTTAAAACATAAACAAGTAATACCTCCTTACTTTAGGGGGGAGAAAGGCTATTTAGGAAAGGAAGAGGGAGGCTAGGCTCTGCGCCGCGTCTCGCCGTGCGACAGGCGGGAAGGTCACACTGGGAGACGACACGAGGGCTTGCTCGTAGGTGGCTCGTAGAGGGGAATATCTGTGACAATGTGAGCGTAAAATCAGCCTTTGCCATCAGGACGTTCCTCAGCCGCACAGAGGAAGGAAGGTCTGACCCCGACTCTGAGGCGGGTGAACGCTGGGGACGGGACGCCGAGGGAAAGAAGCCCCGCACGGAAGCACAGATACGGTACGGCTCCGCTTGTGTTTTATTCCAGCGCCGTCACAGTCAAGACATGGACCCTGGATGGGCGGCTGCCGCAGGCTGGACGTGGGCAGGGGGCAGCATCCCAGCTCTGCACCATGAAGGGGCGCTGGGGCCGGGCGGTGGGGGCGGCCGCACACCGTTCTGGATGCAGTAAACACCACGGACCCGATCGCTTGAAAATGGGCAAGATGGTAAGTGATGCCGTGTGCGTTTCACTATAATTAAAAAAAAAAGCAGAAGGACCATGGCTCCACGGCACCGGGTCCTGAGAGGCCACACTGGGAACCCCTGGGCCTTGAGCAGGGAACGCAGGCCGCCTCCGGGGCCGGGCAGGCCAGGAAGCCGTGGTGGTCTGCCAGCTTCCCAGCAGAACCGGTGTGGGCTTCTAGCCTCCGGTGGGAGGCAACACACTGCCGCTGCGTCAGCCTGTCTGGTTTGTGGTCATCCGTCACGGCCGCCCCAGGACACCGAGACATCCAGGAGTCTGGAGGCCGGGAAGATGCATGAGGGTCCCCGTCCCTCTGCGTGCGGAGACACAGAGGGCGCTTGTCTGAGACAAGGCTGTGTGGACGGACAGGGGCCGGGCTGGCGGCCTGGGTCAGACGTCAGCGGGGCCTTGCTTGGGTCCCGCCGTCGGCCCTGAGCTACCCCGCGTCCCACATTTCCGTTCCCCACCCCACTGAAGCTGCTTTGAAGTGGCTTCCTCTCCCTGCAGCTGAAGAGCACCGGGATGGGAACAATGATCTCTTTCTCTGTGTTTAGCGTCAGAGGCGCCATTGGCTCAGATGCCCCCTCCTGCCGCCTGGAAGGAGGAACGGACCTTGCGGTCCATCAGGGGTTGAAGTGGACGGTAGTTATCCGCCATGGACCGCTCTTCTTCACCGAGCGCAGAGGACAGGAGCGTGCGGAAGGCAGCCAGCTGCAACAGAGAGCAGCGGAGTGGGCTGGGCGCAGGTGCGGCGTGACCCCGCTCCCACGCGGCCCCCCTGCCCTGCGCGCGCGCTCCGCACCCCACCCCGCCCCAACTCGCTGAATCAGAGAAGGCCGCGCACGGCCAGCACGAGGTGGTGGAGGGGACAGCCGAGCGCGGTCAGAAGAGGCATCAAAGCTTCCGCCTTGGTCTGCAGCACCCTTGCCCTGGACAAGCCAGCTGCCATGTTGTGAGGACGTCCAAGCGGCCCCTGCGAGAGGCGCCGAGGCCCCCAGCCATCAGCCAGCGCCGGCTCGCCGGCTGCTGAGACACCACTTTGGCCATGAGCCTCCAGCCTGGCTCAAGCCTTTGGAGCCCCTCCAGACATGTGACTGCAAGGTCACGAGCGATCCCGAGCCGGAACCACCCCATGTTCTGACCCCCACAGCTCTGGGATGCTGGCGGTGATGGCTTTCTTAGGCCCCTCATGCTGGAGTTGCCACGGCTGCAGGTACGAGACACCTGGAACCTAGGTCAAGCCAAGACGGGCTGGAGGAGGTGACCACAGATCCTCGCGTCTCGCCGGAGGGGCTGCGAGTCCACTTTCGGTCACCTCGTTCGTCACCTCGTCTGTCCTCAGAGTGCGCTGAGGAGCTCCGCGAGGGTCACTCGCAGGTTCGACGGCCCGTGGGGCCGGGGGTGTGTCTGCACAGCCACCGCGCGGGGAGCAAGCCGGCGGCTGCCCCAGAGTCGCAGAGGGCATGGAGGACATCGGCCCCCGGCGCGCTGCCCGGCTCGCTCAGGAAGGCAGCGTCTCTCCACCGCCCCCGGGGACAGGCCCACTCAGCATGGCTCTGGAATGCGCGCTCCCGCTTCTCTCTCCCCAGACGGCGGCGCGACGCCGTCCTCCATGTCCGTCGCCACTGCTTCTGCTGCTACCCGTGTCCCACCCGGGTGGGTGCCATCCTGGGCACGCCTGGGGGCTCATTACATGTGCGCTGAGTGGCAGGAGGGGGCTGGGTGAGCAGCGTCCCCCTTGTGTCTCTCACAGTCCTGGAGGACCCCGTCTTCTGCCTTCTGAAGCAAACAGCGCATTTTGATGACTTTTGCCTGAGAGGACATTCGCAGCATTGTGAGGCCGGAGCCTCAGGAGGACGACGCGGGACGGGCGGGGAAGGCCTGCCCTGCACGGGGACGGCGGCCACGGCGGCGAGCTTGCTGCATGTCTGCCATCCCCGGACTCTGAATGCCCACACAGACAGGCTGTCCCTGCATACTCGGATTTCCAGAAAGAGGATACTCTAGGTTTTAAAAATGTAAGCAAGTGATATCCTCCTACTTTGGTGGGTTGGGGCTGGGGGGACTACTTGGAAAAGGAAGAGGAAGGAAATGAGAACCTCGCAGAAACCCTGGGACAGCCAGCGTTGACTTTCTGCTGTAAGTCTGTGTGCGAGACTAGGGCTTTGCTCCGTGAGCACGCGCTCCCCTCCCTGCCCCACGGACCTCAGCCCCCGGGACCGGCTGTGGCCAGTGGGATGGGAGTGCGTGGGGTCTGCTGGTCTTTTGCATTTCTGGCATGCGCCGTGGACCCAGCTCTGGGTCGCCACTGGTCCAAGGAGCAGGGACACACTGGTCCCGACCCAAACCACCAACACGCGCCATCCCCCGCCGACCCACAGACCCACAAGCAGGAGAAAGAGATGCTTGTTAGGAGCCGTTGGGTTTGGGGTGTTTTGTTAAGTAGCGTTTTGTAGTAATAGCTGACTGACCTAATCACTCTGGAACCTTCTCTCAACGTCTATGACTTAGTGCAGCCTGTGAGAGGGACCTCAGCAACCTCGGTTGTTCTACCGTCCCAAGTCGCGGGACAGACTCGGAAATCTCTCCTCCAACGATCCTCCTTCCGCGGCTTTGCAAAAGTCACCGACACACTCCTTCCTGGGTTAATGGTTTGCCCGCGAACGCCCACGCGGTCCCGAGATCGGGGCCCATGTCCCGGTGCTAGTGTCACTTCCGTTCTTGTAAAGTAGCTCTGGCCCGACACACACCAGAGCCAAGCCCCGGCCCCGCTCCCCGCTCAGCCGTCTGTCGTCAGGGAGACTCGCCGAGTCTGAATTCGAAGCCACTGAAATCAGAGCCCGAGTGTGCCGGTTCACCCTGCCCCTGTTTGGGCCGGAAAGTCCTTCTGGGGCGGAACATCCAAACCACACCCGACGAGGAAACCCTGACCCTTGCTCACAGCGTCTTCGCCAGGCTTCAGTCCCATCCCCCACGCTGGTCCGGGCCCCGCTCACCTGGTCCTGAGCCACTTCGATGGGCTGCTTCTGGATGACCCAGGTGACCGACTCGCTGAGCGGAGGCGTGGTGAGGGAGCCCGGGTAGGTCCAGTAGTCCCGGCAGGCGGGCAGGAGGCGGGAGGGCTGGAAGGGGCCCACGGCGGCCCGCGCACCCTGCGAGACCAAGACCGCAGGCAGCGTCAGGTCCCAGGCAGAGACGGGGGCCGGGGCGGGTGTGCAGGCAGGAGGGGGACGGTGCCCCATCTTCGTCCCGGCGACAAGGCCTTCATAGGGTGAGCCTGTTCCTGGGATAAAGACCGCGAGGCCGCGCCTGTCCCCTGTGGCAGCGGGAAGACGTGACCGTCCTGGGCAGGGCGGGGACCCGCCCACCGCATACTTACAGTTTCCTTTTCCAGTCGCTCACGTTCGCGGACCTCCGGTGTGAAAACGTGTCATTTTTGGAAACGGCGGTAAAATAACGCACATGACATGGAACCGACCATCCCAGCCGCGACGAAGCCCGTGTGGCCCCAAGCCTGTCCACGTGGTACGAACACCGCCACCACTCGTCTCCGGGACGCCCCCATCTTCCCAGGCAAACTCTGTCCCCATTAGACACCCCTCCCCGCTCCACCCCCCCTCTACTTCCCGTGTCGGGACGCGACTCCTCCGGGGCCGCTGTGAGCGGGAGCCGCCCGGCGTCCGTCCTGCTGTGACGGGCTGACCCCGCTGGCCGCGGCAGGTGTCAGCACAGCCGTCCTCATGCTCCGCCGCACGGACGGGCCGCTTTTCGCTTCTCCGCTCACCCCCGAGGAGAGACTTGCGTTGCTTGCCCCTCTGGGCTACTGTGAGTGATGCCCTTGGGAACATGTCAAGACCTTGCTTTCGGTGACTGGGGGGACATATCCAGACATATCCAGGACGGTCATTCTGTGTTTAAGTTTTTGAGGAACCACCGGACTGTTTCCCATAGTGGCTGCCCCAGAAAATACTACACTTCCTAGACAGTTGGTGCTCTCCTTGAAGCAGGCTGCCCTGACCTTAATGCCAGGATTCTCCTCCTCTGGACGCTGGTCTTGACCGCCGAGCGCCAAGCTCCTTGGGCTGCAGCCAAGCGGGGGCTCCTGTCAGCGCCTTTCCTGCGTGGCCGGCTCTGGTCAGGATCCGTGTCTACTGGCTTTCCAGCCTTCAGCAAAGGATCAGGGAAAGCTGCCGCTCCGTGTTCCGGAGGGCATGGATGGGGCAAGACCTTCATTCATTGGCCACAGCTACATGGTGTGCACCTCACTCCATGTTAGACATGGGGTAGGTGGGGGACAGGATCAAACTACCCACGTTCATGGGACTCACCTTTTACTGGAGAAGAGCAGACCACACACAAAGTAAAATATCAAGTCGTTCCCACCATGGTAAGCGTGATGGAGGAAATTTAAGTGGGGCTCTGGGATCAGAAATGCCGGGGGGTAGGGAGCAGTGTGTTAAGAGGGATGGTCCTCAATGTCTCATAGAGAAGGAGAAGTTTGAGCAAAGACTTGGAGGAGGTGAAGGAAGAGGCATGCAAGTTTCTGGGGGGAAGAGCCTTCCAGGAAGTGGGCAGAGCCAGTGCAAAGGCCCTGAGGCAGGGTGTGGCCTGAAGGGCTTGAGGAATAACACAGAGGCCACCTGGCTGGAAGGAGTGAGTGAGTCAGAAACCAAAGCAGTAAAGAGGTGGGGGGCAGGAGTCTGCAGGAGGGGACACCCTTGCTTCTGCCCAGGACTAGGGGTCCCCTGAAGAAATCTGCCAACAGGGGCAGGAGCCCCGGGGCTGTGATCTGGAGGCCACTCAGCACAGCGTGGGACGAGGGAAAGGGAACAAAGTTGTGTTCTCCAGCCAGAGGTCCTCCTGTTGCTCAGTGATGGAAGGATCTTTTGGGATCCCTTGGGATGGCGGGCCCAGAACGGTGGCCCCTACGCTCTGCAAAGCCAGGGAGACAAAGGCCGAGGGGGCAGGCCTGGGGCAACACCCCACTAGCCAGCGCCGAGGTCCCGGACCTGCAGACTGGGCCCGGGGCGGGACTGCAGGAGGGTGTCCAGGCACAGAGCGGACACGCTCGTCCCCAGAGAAGGAGGCCTCCCTGCTGGCCCAGCCCCCTCCCCCTGCCTTCAGACACAGGAGTTGGGGCCGCAGCAGCCCGACTGTCCCCTAACTACTGACCCCCAGTTAGACACGCAGCCCTTAGGCAAGCGGCTGGATGTGCCGGCAGGAGCCACTCCCCCCCACCCGCCACCACCACTGCCCGCTGCACCAGTCCGTGCACCATGGGACTCCTTGTCTCTCTACTGCCCTGCAAACAGTGGTGTGGAAGCACAATCCCACAGCGTGGGACCCTCTCGTCCAAAGCTCCCCGCGCCCCGGCTCTCAGGACGTTCGCGGATGGACACCTGCAGCCATGCCCACAGTCAGCCGTGGAACAGCCCAGCACTCAGAAAGGATCCCCAGTCATGCCCCCCGCCTCCCCCCCACCGGCCTGCCCCCGGTCTGCTTCCCACCCCCTCGGACTTGCCTGTCCTGGACATTTCCTACACGGAACCAAATGCTCTGGGGCCTCGGGGGCCAGATGTCACTCAGTGTCACGCCTTCAAGGTTCCTGTGTGGGGTGGCGTGTCGGGACTCCAGTCCCTCTCGAGGCCGATGATGTCACCCTGCATGCTCTGATGACATCGCGAGGGAAGTAGGTCACAGGTGGACTTGGGACGAGACCCAAGGAGTGCCGGGGTGGGGGAGAGCTGAGGCAAATCCACGCCCCTCCCCCTGCCCCCCGCAGGGGCTCCGGAGGCTGCAATGGCCAAGCTCCAGACCCCGCTGCCAGACAGGTTTCTACTTTGCTGAAGAGGAACGTAGGGTACGGAGACGTGATCTTCCCAAAGCCATGTAATTGGTGGCAGAGCCCAGACACTGCGGGAGCCTGTCCCACCCCAGCGCTGGCTGTCCCTCCTTCCCGGGGCCGCAGGAGTGGGGGTAGGGGCGGCAGCTCGAGGCGGGGGCCAGCGCGTGCACCCACGGCCACTTTCCCGCCAGTTAGAATGTTGGGAGGACCCATGACTGTGTGCTTGTCAAGACCACAGAACAGTAGGCCACAGAGATGGTGTCTAACGTGGCCTACATGAGGAACGGCTCCAGATGTTGGGGGCACCCAGCATGGGGCACAGAGAGGGGCCACTGAGTCTAGCTGGGTCCCCACTCCCCAAACGCCCGTGAGGCACAGAGGCCGGCCCTGCAGGTCCTTTTTGTCTCCCACACTCCCACTCTCATTTCTCAGGTTAGGAAACTGAGGCCAAAGTCGAGCGTCTGGCCCAGAAGTGAGGCCCAGGCGGTTCCCCCTGTTACCCTCGCTGACACCCCTTCTCCCGTGCAGCTTTCCCAGACGGCCCCAGGGGACCAGACGCGCTCCAGAGCTTCCGTGGAAGGAAAACAGACCCCAGAGTAAACAGCCCCTTGCGGCCAGGTCCTTCCCTTCCCACCAAGAGGTGGAGGCCACGCCGTGGGGGAGGAGGGCGCACGGGGAAAACATCCTCGGTTTACTCTGGCTGCAGACCAGCAGGGAAGAGGCTGCTCCCGGCACCTTGACCTTGTGAAGTTCCTGAGCCTGCGGACGGGGCAGCGGGGGGGGATCTGGTCTTGGTCCCGCTGGGCCGGCTCCGAGGTCAACATCAAGGGGAGCACACTGCCCACATCAAACAGACCCCGCGAAGCCGCCGAGGAAGGGCTGGCCCCCGGCTTTCATCTGGAGCAGCTCGGGCCATTGTTGCGACAGGTCCGGGCCCATCCGTCCCCATCCAGGGACCACCGGGACTCCTCACGTCCCGGAATTCTTTTGTTTGGTACCAAACAAATAAACGACATCTCTTTGGAATTTCCATGTGTCCGTGGAAGTCCTTTCTCGGCTGATGCTGGAGAAAAGCTACATTGCTCTCCTCGTCTGCTGTCCCCGTCGTTTTGCGCTGAGCTCCGTGCACTGAGGGGCAGGAGGGGTGCTGAGCGAGGACGCCCTCACTGGGCAACTGGGCGGGCTGGTGCAGCTTTCTCCCTTCCCGCGGCCGCCCCGTTCTCCCAGATGGGGGGGACCCGAAGTTCCCGCTCCGGGAGTGTGGCAGGCGGCACGCGTGTGGACACCCCTGAGTGACAGTTAGGTATTTACTGCTGTCGGTTTTAAGACAGACATTATCCTGGTAGGTGTCATCACCTGGGACAAGTCTAAAGATTCTTCCGAGCTGATCCGTTTAAGGAAAAACGCTACATAACAAATAGTGCCCATGACAGGTGGACACGGCAGAAACCTTAAGACTGCCTGAGAGGCTGGATTTTGGGAAACTCAGACGGAGTCCAGCACCCCCTGTACTGAGGAGGGAGGGGCCCACGGGTAGCAGGGACATCAGGGACAACAGACGTCAGGGAGTGAGCTCACCGGAGACACGCTGGAGTGAGTCCCAGGGGTCCCAGCCGTAGAATGGGCCTCAGACGCCCCCTCGGCCAGACCCTTCCACCCAACCGATCTCTTGTCCTCGCGAACGAGTCACCCTCTGAGCAGACGTGCGACCGCCCCTTACCTTACGCTTTATTTCCGGGAAGACTCGCACCAGCTTCTGCAGCTCCTCGTGCGGGGCCCCCAGCTGCGCGGCACAGACGGGGAAGGCCGTGGAGGCAGCCGGCGGGAGGGCGAGCCCACTGCACGCTGCCCGGGCGGGGTCGCCTGCTTCACGGGGGAGGGGTCGCCGGGGCAACATTACCTTTATAAACACGCCTATCACGGCCACGCCATTCTCCCCCGTGACGGCTTCTTTGTAATTTCGGTATTTCACCGAGTTCCAGTGAACTAAGTGCAGCTGGAGGAGAGGAGAAAGGAATGACGCTGGTCCCGACGCGGCAGGACCGCAGCTGCTCCTCCTTCCCCGGCCGGACCCGGCGCCCACGGCTCGGTTCTCCCGGTTTTACTGGAGGCGGCTGTGCGGCCTGCCTGGGGCCCGGAGCGCGGAGGGAACCGCAGAAAGTCAGGGTTTGGGCGCTTCCGGCGGGAGGGAAAGGAGGCTCGGCTTCACGGGCGCGACAGGACCTGGTGGCCGGAGGATTTCCCGGCTCCCAGAGACCTGGAGCGAGGCTGCCAGATCGCCTCCGGACGCTCATTTAAGTTTGAATTTCAGATAAACGACGCCATAATGTGACTCTGCCGTCCACATTGCATTTCTCCCCAGCTCCGTCATTCTCTTTGGAACCTCATCTAGGCCCCTATTTTCCGTCCCTCCTTGGGTTTTGTCGGGTCCAAACTCGGCATCAGGATTGGCCAGCTGGCAAGGATTTAAATGAGGGGCAGAGGGCGAGCCGGGGAAACAGGGGAGGCCTGGTGCCGGGGCCTGGCTTGGGTTCCGTGTGATGTGTGACGTCCTCCTGAGGCTGAGCTTGGCCCAGACCAAAGAAGGGGCCCAGGTGTCTACACAGAGGTCCTTCTACGGGATGAGCTGGGCTAGAGGTCTTTCTGAATGGCGACCCAAGCCCCAAGTCCACACCAACAGTCCAGAAAGCCCTGCAGCCTGTCGTGGTCACCAAGACCCTCCCCATGCAGCTGCTGGGTTCCAGGGCTGGGGGGCCTTGCCAAGCGTGCGGGGTCCACGGGTACTGCTGTCGGGGTGTTGGGCCCGGCTGTAGGCAGCTTCCTTCAGAGACCCCAGCTTCGAGGTGGATTTGCCTCCAAACCCCGCAGGAAACGGACGCCCCCACACGGGCCAGAGACATGGCCAGAATGGGCCCGGTAGCCCCGGCTCAGCTGACTTAGGGAGAGCCGCCGGCAGGCCAGGGCTCCGGTCCTGCTCCCTACGCAGCGACCTCTCCTGTTAAAGCCTCTGTTCGGGGGGCTCGGTGGTGGGCGGAGGGATAGGAGGGTGGAAAGGGGAGTGATAAAGTGAATATGGCCAGTTGTCCACCGTCTGATCTGGGGTGGCGGCCTCACAGGGTCTCACTGAACAGTTCCTCCAGGGCCGCTAAAACGTTGGGGTGATTCCCTTGCTGCCCTGTCATAGCTACGAACACCAACTCCTAACATTTATCCCTACCGATCTTTCCCTACAGCGTCCCATTTTGGAATGAGGCAAACGTCTCGTCCTTTCAGGAAGATGATCTCTGTTTATGAGGATTTTCAGGTCTCCATCCCCAAGTGCCTTGAAGGGCCGGAAGCTTCTAGTCCGAAGTCGACCAGCAGCAGGCACGTGGCAGAGGGAGTGACTCTTGAATTCCAGTGGCTGACCTTGGCAAGTCCCAGAGCCACTTAGAACCTCGGTCTCCCCTTCTGTTAGACTAAAGTGTGAATGGTACCCTGGCCTTAGGACAGCTGTGTGATTGAATGCATAGGGCGACCCACGGCTCCGGTCTGAGCCCCCAGCGTCCCGTGTCCTGGGAATGCTCCCTTCCCGGGCAACCAAGCCGGCCGGTCACCCTCCACCCTCCATGCGGGGCCGGGACGGAGAAAGCAGCCACGTCCCTGTGGCTAGCACGATATCCACCAACCTCTGCTGGGTACACGTGGCCGTCCACCGTGTGCTCCGAGCCCCGCTCGTCCGTCGCTCCCCAGTGGAAGTGGAACTGCTTCAGCCTGTAGTGGTTTTCCAAGGGGCCGCCGCTGATCCCTGGAAACGAGACCAGCAGGACTTGTGCATTAGTTTGTCTCTTCGTTGGACTGGGTTTTGCTGGGAGCGCGTCCACTACACGGGGCTCACACGAGGTCCCTCTGGAAAGACGGATGTCCTACACAAAGGACACACCAAAAGGTGGGCTCCGTGGGAGGGGGACTGGTCTGTGTTCACCTCTGCTCCCGACCGGGCCCGGCCCCGGCCCCCGGCCCCGGCCCCGGCCCCGGCGGGTCAGAGCGCGTGCAGAAGTCAGCGCTGCCACCAGGTGGCGGCAGGGACCCCATTCCCTGCCCTGCGGCCAGAAGCCGGAGGAAACCCTTTCCGAGACTCACCGCAGTCCTAGAAGGATTCCAGAATTTTCTTTAATCTAAAAAAATGGTGTCTTTTGAATGAAAAAGGAGCAGCTTAAATTCCACCACCGAAGAATCCCGTAAACCAACATATACTGAGCGAGACGTTCACGTAAAGAAATCCTGAGACAGCACGCTGCCTTCTCCATCAGCGCTGACCCTGGGGCATGCGGCTCCTGCTCCACGGCGTCTCTCTCTGACCAGCACTTACTGGGAGGCTCTCTTCTAAGTCACCCTAAGTACCCGGCGTGGCCTCCCCGAGAGCGGTCCGTGATGGGGACCCTGGCTTCTTCAGTCCCGAGTCCAGGGTGAGGGCCGAGAATCCACGGGCACGCCTGGCCTAGCTCTGGCCGCACGTGGCTCGCAGATTTCCATCAGTGTTGCTGCAGACAGCGTGGGGACTGTGATGCCCCTCGCTTTTAGCTGAGGTGAGCTCGCAGCCGCGGGGCTGGGGGGCCGGTCTGGAGCCCCCCACCCACCGGCAGACCCCAGGCCACGGCGCCCGCACCTCTGTGTGACGGGTGCTACCGACAGCGTCGGAGGCCGCGGGCTGATGCGGTTTTCAGTCCTGTTTTGGCCATAAAAGGAGTAGGGAGCAGAAAAGGCTGACCGGTGAAGTGAAACAAGATTCAGTTCAGGATTCTGCCGTCGACCAGCTCATGGAGCTCCTCACCGCTCTCTTCGCCCGAAAACGAGGGTTGTTGGTCTAGGACCTGGCCACGTTCTCGTCTGGCCGCAGACTGCTACGGTTTTAGGAGGTGATCTACTCTCCTGGGCGCACACACGTGCGTTATACCTCAATTTTTAGAAATACACAGAGAGAAGCATATAACAACATCCTAAGTCCCAAAGCCTGAATCTCTCCACGGCCACAGCACGGGAACGCCAAGGAGTCGCTTTGCGGATGGGAAAGCCTCCCGGTGGGTTCGAATCACAAGGATTGATGGAGATTTTCTGTGGCTCAGATGACGAAGGGGGCTGATTTTCCTCGCCCGAGGGGAGATGAACTTGAGCCCACTGCCTTAGCGGTTGCGTCGCACTGTAGCTTACCAGGAGAGGGCAGGCAGCCTGCTGGGAATCCCAGCAACGGGAGCTAGGACCTGAGCCCAGGCCGGACACAAAACCCACCACGCCTTTTCCACTCGATCTTCCAAGCAGAAAACGCAGTCTCAGGAAATTACAGGGCCACGAACCCGGGCAGTGGGAATCGTTCTGCTTGCTCGCGTCCGGTACCTTCTCTCCGTGGTGCGATGGGGCTTGGTAGCACTGGCCGGCCAGAGACCACGTGCCCCCAAAATGCACCCATTCGTGACCGTGAGGCAAGCCTGAGGGGTGAGTGTGTCGCTCGTCTCGTCGGAGCAACTTTCCTGCAGGAGGTGCCCCGGGCAGTAACATGTTACCCACGCAGGCTGACACCGTCTTTTCTGGAACCAGAGCCCCAGAAGGCGGGAACAAGCCCAGGCCTGCCTGGGTTTGGGGCTCACCCCTGCCTCACCCTCACTGTGTGACCCTGAGCAAGCCGCTCAGCCTCTCTGCGCCTCAGCCTCCCCACCTGGGCAGTGAGGGTTGGATAAACAGAGGTGGCGGCGGGGAGGGTGCTTGGCAGAAAGCTGCCATGATGACAATGACGCTGGTGACTCTGCGGTCATGGAAACTCGCAAGGACTTGGCTTCATCTGTTAACAAAATTCCCAGCTGGAACGTTCTTGTGGTCCCTTCCTGCTCAATCACCTTAGAATGCTCTGTAGGCTCGTGTATAAGGTCTGTAAATTCGTGATACCAGCTGTATGCCGCATCAGTCCACCCTGGCTGCACGCCTGCTGGAGCCCCGCCAACGCCCTTGCAGAAAAGTCTCCCGGGTTGTCAACAACAGAGCCCGGGGTGGGAAGCCGCGGGGACGGGAGGGGCTTGTGGGTGCGCCCACTACTCCTCCCTTTGTAGGTGGGGAGCTGCAAGGTCAGGAGGCTTTTCCAAGGTCACCCTCTGCACGGGACTGGAGCCCATGGACGCGGCGTCACGCTCTCCCCACTGTGAAGCTGCCTCCAGAATTCCTCGCTGACAGTCTCCCACCAGCCGGCGTCCTGCCCATCGCTTCCGCGAGAGAATGAAGCCTGGAAGGCCACCCTTTGGCACCCGGGGCTCTGGCCCACCTCGGCAAAGAGGGTTCCCGTTCACTGGGGCCTCCAAGACAGGTGTCTTTTTCAGGGTGACATCTGGTCCTTTGTTAAGGAAACAAGATCCTGGGGGGGACCAGCGAGCTCCTAACACCCCCCACCCCCACCCCACCCCCACCCCAGGAGGCCGTGGCACCGCCCTAGCCTCATCTTACGCAAACACAAACAGAGATGGGCAAACCACGAGCTTTCTGGGTGGCTGAGGGAAGGGAAGGAGGCTGGGTTACAGCCTGAGCCGGGCTGGAAGGATGCCCTGGGGCAGTTGGGGAGAGACAGGGATCTGGCCCTTTGGTGGAGGCAGTCCTGGAGTCCCTGCCAGCCTTGGGGCGCACCCGAGGAGGAGGGAGGGGCAGGCCGGAAAGCTTCTCGGTTCCAGAACGCCCTCAGTCAACCAGCGACCCACCCCAGGCCTGCTTGGAGGTCCCCTCGGCTGGGGCAGCGGGGCTCCGGCCAAAAAGCCTTTCCCGCTGGGAGGGTTAGGAACTCAACTTTCGGCGGCGGCCCCAGATCAGATCATCTCAAGGTGACTTTTCCTAATGACAGTGCAGTGTCGGGGTAGTTTTCTTCGGTAAGACAGTTCACAAAGGCAAGCCTGATTCAGGAGAAGGGGGCCTTCCGCTTGCCAGCCCCCAGCCCCCAGCCCCCAGCCCCGGCGCCGGGAGGGAGGAGCTCTGACCCAGCAGTCGCCCGGAGCAGGCGCGCCCCAACTGCCCGAGCCGAGACCCTCCCGACACCCGGGGAAGCTCCACCCGGAAGCGTGCTGTCCCCGATGCTGTTGCGGCGGCCTGCAGCAGTCGCTGTTACGGGGCATCTATCTGGAGCTCAGTGCTTTCCACAAGAGGAGCTGACCTTTGGAGGGCACGGTTGTTTTAAAGCTTAAAATGAAGACGAGAGGTTTGAGACGCTCTAACTAGTTAAAACTGCAAAATAACGCAGCATCGCCAGGTGCTTCCAGCCCCTCCTTGGTGCCACCCCAGGAGCTCGCTAGCGCCCGGGAGCTGGGACGCGCAAGGACCAAGGGCTTGCCTGTGTTGCCTGCACCAGGAAGGTCTCTGTCACCCTCCCAGGGAGCGGGAGCCACCAGTGGCGGCCAGTGCGTGTCTGGCTGGTAGTTCCTCGCTAAGACCCCCACGTACTGGCTCTAAGTACCGACCAAGGGCCGACCTGGCTCGCGGATTTCTCGTGGCTCCGCTTCCCGGGCTGTTTCCATCTCTCCGTGTCTCTCCCTGGCGCGGCCCCGGGGGCCCGGAAGGGGCTCGGCCAGCGACTGTGTTCTGCTACCCTTCCTGGTATCAGCCTGCCTCCCCAAATGATCCCGGCACCACCAGCAGAGCAGAGACCTGCCGAGACGGGAAGCCGCCCCCGCGATGAGCGCTGGGGTAGGGCCACCGTGCGGGCACAGACGAAGGCCCGCAGCATGCGTGCAGGGCACGGAGGGGCAGGTGCTGTCATGGCCCCGTCGGGGAGCCCCTGTGGACAGACCGAATGTTCCGGTCTTTACAAAGGGACGTGTCACAGTCACGCAAGTTTCAGCCAAGGCCATCAAGTGTGTGATTGCTCAGCTGCCCTGGTCTGACCCTGGGGGTCTGCTCCTGGGCCGGCCTGTAGGAAGGAAACATGCTGTGTGTGGATGGAGCCCCTCTCCAGGCCGGGCTGGCCACCGTGGAGCAGAACCCAGATACAGCCGGGATCGGGGGGGCCCAAGAAGCCCACAGAGCTTTTTCCCCTTGTAGGGCCCGAAGGTTCACCGTGCCCATGGCAGTTGGCATCTCCTTCCGAAGGTCCCACACTTCAAGTTCCCAAGGCCTCGCCGCGGCTCCTTGCCCGTCTCTCCTCTTCTCCCCACTCCCCACGGGCCTCTCCCCCACCTGTCCCCTGCCCCTGCCGGTCTCCGGGTCTCCCCTTGTTGTGCTCTACAGGCTGTGGTTGGTCGACCCTTGTCAGGTGCTCCTGGGGGCCATGCATGGTCACTGGCTTGCAGGGGAACGTGGGGGCCTGGGATCAGGGCAGGAGAGGAAGATCGATGAGCGCAGGGAGGAGGAGAAGGACAAGAGGGCAGACGGATGGCAGTGGGCTCGGGGGCCTGGTGGGCAGCACGTCCTTCCAGGCGGGTTCTCATTCCCACTGAATGGGCGAGGAACAGGCCTGGAGAACCGTGCCTCCCCGACCTCCGAACTAATGTCTCTGCCTCCTAAAAGTTCACGCCCAGCACCCGAGGACAGAGACAGCAGATAAATCAGGAATGAAGTTGGAAAGATACAGTTTTAGGAACCGGATGGACAATTTACAAATTTATGGTAGGAAAAACTCCCCCAGCACAAAAGTGTGATGATCACATTCTCTCATCCCAGTCAAGGGGGGACTTCAGTCCGCGGTCAGCCGGTGTTGCCACAGGCCTGCTTGTGACCCACAGGACCCCTTCTCGGGGTCCCCTCCTGCTGGCAGGCACCTGGCCCAGCGCCGGGGTCTGTCTCCACTGCAGGACAGACTCAGCGGCGCTCCGGGGTGTGCGGTGCGTGCTGATCTCACTGTGGAAGGCTCGTGAACTTCTCTGCTCCCGGGAGCTGGGCCCGGGTGGGATCTCTTGGCACTGGGGGTGGTGACCAACGGTCATTTAGGGGATCAAAGGCTGTTATTGGCCCCACTTTACAAGAGACTTAAAATCCACTTTGAGGGGCTCCTAGGGGGCTCAGGTCATGATCCCGGGATCGAGCCCCGCACTGGGCTCCCTGCTCAGTGGGGAGCCTGCTTCTCCTTCTCCCACTCCCCCTGCTTATTCTCTCTCTCTGTCAAATAAATAAGTAAAATCTTTAAAGAGAAGGGGCGCCTGGGTGGCTCAGTGGGTTAAAGCCTCTGCCTTCGGCTCAGGTCATGATCTCAGGGTCCTGGGATCGAGCCCGGCATCAGGCTCTCTGCTCAGCGGGGAGCTTGCTTCCTCCTCTCTCTCTGCCTGCCTCTCTGCCTACTTGTGATCTCGATCTCTCTGTGTTAAATAAATAAATAAATAAATAAATCTTAAAAAAAAATCTTTAAAAAATCTTTAAAGAGAAAATTTGAAAAGCATCCACTTTGATGCAGGAAGGGCTTTAGTGCCTGATGCCTTATTTGCCCCCTACTGTCCCTGACAGTGACCCTCGGGGGGCTGCCCTCAGGAGGGGCCTTTCTCCCTCGGCCAGTTGAGTGGGGGTCACGCAAGCACCTGGAGTCCTGGGCTGCGGGGTCAGAGAGCGCGGAGACGCAGCGGGGCCAGCCCGGCTCTGCCTCTAGGCCCTCTCCGCGCTCCCTCTAGTGGAGGCAGAGCCTCCGGGGAAGCTTTCCTGTCCAGTGAAGGCCAAGGCATCACCCAAGGGGTAACTCAGCTCTCAGGGTGCTGAGCGCTTCCCAGGACCCTCTTTAAATCCTCCCGAGCCAGGCACAGATCTCCCCCTTCCAGAGGAAGAGACTGAGGGTCAGAGAGCTCAGGTGACGCGCTAGAGCTGATGACGGACCTCACGGCGTTCTCTCCCTCCTCTCTCCCACACACCCCTGCCCAGAGTGGGACCCCACCCCGGGGGCTGTCCTCTCCCTGCACCGTCAGGAGTAACCGACCTGGTGCAGAGGCGCAGTGCAGGGCCCCCTCCCCACCGGAGACGGGCCAGCATGTGGGGACTCCTTCACCCTCCACCTCTGTGCCCTGCACTCGCCTTTGCAGGTGGACGGGGCCTGCACGGGACGCGCGCCTCAGCTCCCTGGCCTCAGGCTCTGCCCCGTGAGGCCGCAGACCACCGGCTCCTTTGTGGTGCAGGCCGGCCGCCAGCCCGGCCCAGGGCGTGGAAACAGCCCGCGGCTGGGCGTCGGGTGAGGGTGTCCCCTGCCCTTGAGTGGGAACAGTTTCCATTTCTTGGGGTACTTGTGAGGATGGAATGAATTAAACCCGCACCCAGCTCAGCACGCGGACGGGCCGACCGTCCAGCGGGGGTGACTGTGGCGACCAGCGCCAGGGCGGGATCCGGGTCACAGAACACGTGTCACCTCAGGTGGACCCCCTGCTGAGTGCTCGTCGGGTGGGCCCGGCCCGTCCCGTCACCCGTGATGGGAGGGTCGCCCTGCGGGGCTGGGGCAAGGGGGCTCCCCAGGTCAGGCGGTGTGTGCGTGGGGGGGGTCCGACGGTGGACGCTGCCTTTCCCGGGTTCCCCCCTCGCTCCCTCCCCTCCTGGGAAGCTCTCCCCCTCCTGCGGCCCCTGCGCCAGCCCCCTCCTCCCTGGCCCTCAGCGCCACCCTCTCAAATTCCTTGGAAGGCCCCGCTGTCTCCTCTCCGCCTCTGTTCATCATCGCGGGCTGGCGCTAACCTCCAAGCACTCGTATCCCTCACCCGCTGGAGAAAGTGCTGGAACCTTCCGTGCCGACGGAAAATGTCTCGGCCTCCTGGTTGTGTTTGGCTCTGAGTTTGTGGCAGTCACCTGTTGCGGTGACCCGACCCCAGCGATCCCAGGTTCTGCAGTGTTACTTCTCCACGAGGCACTTCCTTGCATCTATCCAGGGATCTGGGGGGGGTTATGGGCGCGTCTCCTGATTCTCAGCTTCTTACTGCAAATGTGTTTTGGCTCGTTCCATTGTTCAGGTGCTTCTTAAATTTTCTTTGTTCCCGGCAGTCCCCAGCTTCCAGCGGGGGTGAGCAAAGACAGAAGGTGTAGAAATGGGGGGAGAGGCTGGGAATCAGCTTGGGACAGGGGTGTGGGGCCTGGGAAGTCGAGTAGGAGAAAGGGAGAGAGGAAACTGGGCTTTTGGGAGAATGACAAGTAAAGTAAAACCAGATTGGCCTGGGTGGACACGAGCCACAGGGGGAATTATCTAGTAATTTATACGTCCAGGGAGAGACGCCCAGATAATTCTTCGGTCTGTGGCTGGGCGGGGTGGGGAGGTGTGTCCCTTCGAACCAGACTGAGAAGGTGGTGGAGAAGCCAAAAAGTGGGGGTCAGGGCCAGGTCAGCACACAGGCCTGGCTGCATCAGGGCGCAGAAGTCTTGGGCTCTGACAGCCCCGAGTCTGGCGTGGGCCGCGGTCAGCTCGGGGTCGACAGCGAGCATGTCAGGCCCAGTGGCGAGGGCACGGAGTGGGCCTCCGTGCCCCGACCACCCTCACTTCTGGGCACACCCCTGGCTCCTGGGCGGGCTCGTCCTCACTCGCCGTGACGGGCTTCAGCGGCCACGCCGGGCTTTGAGGATCAGCTCTGGGGCCCGCGCCACTCAGTTGTGGGGGCAGAGGCCCTGTGTCTCTCAGCCGCTCAGCTGGGAGGAGAGCCAGAGCAGCGGGCGCCATCTTGGCTCCCCTTGGGCATCGCCAGCTGGGAGGACCCCCCGGGGGAAGCAGGGCCCACGGGGAGGGTTCCCGATTGCATCCTGTTCCTTCCCCCCTCAGGGGTCCGCCCGCCACCCAACCCAGACACACCCTGGGCTTCTCAGGATCTGAGCCCATGAGTGTCCCTCTTCTTTGCTCCGCCAGCCTGAGTGGAGTTTCTGCAACCCCAGAAGAAGTCGTGCCCTGTTCCGAGGATGCCGCCCTTGGGATCCGACGGTGCTGGGAGCTCGAAGCCGGTCGAGTGGGAGTAGTTATGCCAGGGAAAGGGCAAACGCTACAAAGGGTTTCCTGTCGCTCCCCCAAGTCCTGGAAGGCCAATCGGCAAACACTGACCAGTGTTCCCAGAGCCAGTTTGAAGGGCGGGTCCCATGTGGACCGACGGACCTGAGTTTCCAAGCACCAAGCTCTGACTGCCCGCCTCTGGGCTCCCTCTGCCTCGGGCCTCGCAGACCTGCCACGGCCTCGCGCTGGGGCAGAAAGCACAGGACGAGGCTGCCGATCCCCGACATGTGTATTCTTTCCATTTCCTCTCTCTCCACTCCGCCATGGATTTTGGCCTCTTCTGGATCAGGGCTGTTGGAAACTAGGGCCAGAAGCATTCATCAAACTGACCTAAGCGAAAAGGAGAGATTTATTGGTGCAGGGGCTGGTCTGCCCGAGGCACAGCTGAAGAGGCTCCACGGTGGCTTCAGTTTTTCTCCACCTCTTGGCTTTGCTCTTCCCTGAAGACCGGGGGCCCCGGCATGCAGCCGACCGTGGCACAACCCAGGCAGGAAGGGATTCTCTTCCAGCATCTCCCAGGAGAAGTCTGGCGCTCAGTGGTCCGACGTGAGTTGCACGCCCGCCCCGGACAGATCCTTGAAGCAGAGGCGGCTGCGTGGACGGGCCATACCCAAGTCGATGAGCTATGCTCCGCGTGAAAATTCAAGGGGGGGAAACTCTTAACCCAGAGGCGGCTTTGATTTGTGATTTTAGGGGTGATTTGGATCTGTAATAGTGTCCTTTGCCAGCCTCACATCTGACCCCGATTTCCCAAAGGACACAGGAACGTCCAGAGTCCAAGACACACATGCTGTGAGGCGCCAACATCAGAGCAACAAATTCACCTCCCCATCCCGAGAGTCGGGTGCGGGCCTGTTGTTGCCGGCTGAGGGATGGCAGTCCCAGGCCGACCCGCTGCCCACTGGCCCTCCCGTTGGGGTGCACTCACTGGACACGGCCTTGGCTGGGACCCTGAGTTGGCTGCTGGCTCTCTGGCGACCTGACCAGGAGCCCAGAACCTTCTTGCCAGGTGCTAACGCTCTCCTCCCTTCACGCGGGGTCAGCACCTATGGCTTCACGCCTGGTCTCTGGACACTGGGTACTGATTTCCCCACAGAGGCTTGTGCTCCTAAAATTGCCTTCTTTGGAGGACAGAGAATCCCGTCACGAGGGCCCTGTAGCCTTTGGCCATGAGAATCTCTGAGCCTCGTTTTTCTTAATCTGCGACATGGGAGCAAACACACCCACCTCACACAGTCGTGGGCAGGAGAGCTCACTTCGGGGCGAGCGAAGCACCGGCAGGGAGGAGGGGCCGGGGAAGGGCGGACGTGGTGATGGGACGAGAGCTTTCCCCGCGCAGGAACCCGGCTTGCACCGGACCCTTCACTCGACGCCCTTCCCTCTGTCACCCCGTGAGGACAGCAAGCCTCTCCACTGTGGTGTCTGCCTGGGGCCACACTGTCATTCCCGGCATGGAGGGGAGCCTTCCTCCTTCCAGCAATGGCATCGTGGTCCGCGGGGACCCCCACTTTCCTGAGCATCCCGGCGCTCTGGGCTTGGGCACGTGGGGCAGCACCCCAGGGGCTCCCCTGACGGAGGGCGGGTGCGCGCCCCAGACCCTTCCCCTGGGAATGTGAGCGACTGTCAAATGTCTCAGCACACGCAGAGGCCCGAGCCGTCACAGCTTTTCGTATTTTGCGACTGAAAGGAAAATAAATCTGCTCTACAGGTATCAGAAGGACCCATAGCTACGCAGAATAATCCCAGGAGAGGAGCATGAACTCTGTGGGAACTCGTCCCCAACCGCATCCGTTTTTCTCTAAGTTATTAGTATATTTCCGTAACGATTAACCAAGCAATTGAAAGTTCAGGAACTGGGCTGCCTGGTGGCTCAGATGGTTAGGCATCCACCTTCGGCTCGGGTCATGATCCCGGGGTCCTGGGATCGAGTCCCGCATCGGGCTCCCAGCTCAGTGGGAGGCCTGCTTCCCCCTCTGTCTCTCTCTCTCTCTCTGTCCCTCATGAATAAATAAATAAATAAATACATAAATAAAATAAAATATAAATGAATGAATGAATGAATGAATAAATAAAGTCTTTATGGGGCGCCTGGGTGGCTCAGTGGGTTAAAGCCTCTGCCTTCGGCTCAGGTCATGATCTCAGAGTCCTGGGATTGAGCCCTGCATCGGGCTCTCTGCTTGGCGGGGAGCCTGCTTCCTCCTCTCTCTCTGCCTGCCTAGCTGCTTACTTGTGATCTCTGTCAAATTAAAAAAAAATCTTAATAAAATAAAAGTTCAGGAACTATTATCATTCCTTTTTTTTGAGAGCACGGTGGGGGAGGGCAGAGGGAGAGAGAACCCCTGAAGCTGAGCAGGGAGCCAGAGAGCCCGAGAGCTGGGAGCAGGGAGGCCGAGCTCCCGACCCTGAGATCAGGACCTGAGCTGGAATCAAGAGTTGGACGCTCCCCCGGCCGAGCCGCCCAGGCACCCCAGGACCTGTGATTCTTCAGTCTTTCAAAGTTGCTGCATAAAAATTTTTAAAAATGACCCAAAGCCCATTAAACCTGAAAATCTGAATTTACTTTTCTCCTTGGGGATTGAGCTTGGCAGAGACCGACAAGGGCCGGAAGACGAGCCGGCACACCGAGCAGCAGGTTCGGGCGTCCCTGCCCCCGGGCTGGCTGCCGTGCTTTCCGGATCCGGGCATGCAGCTCGCCCTCCTCTTCCGCAGCCCGTCTTGTCCTTCCAGAAGTCCCTCTGTGCAAATGTCGGCCGGCGCCGGCGTTCCGGTCCCTGGCGCTCAGCAAGCCCTGTGCCGTGCAGGAGTGTCACGGAGGGTCCCTGCGAGCAGCTCTGGGGACACCTGGGGACACAGGCAGCCGCTCACTTCTTGCCTGGGGAGCAGAGGTGAGTCACCTGGAAAGGTGGGCTGTCTGAGAAGCGCCTCGCAGGGCCCTGCCCAGGCCATTCTATGCATCCTCCGGCCCCGCCTGACGACCAGCCCCTCCCCGGCAAGGCTGGTGTGCCCTGGGGGTGGCTCCGGGGGCCTGGTGTGGGCGCTGTGCTGGCTCAGGTGTCTCCCGGGCTGGGTGACCCGGAATCTCCAGGCATCCAAGTCCAGGTGCGGCGACGGAGCCAGGACACAGGGTGGGGCGGACCCGCCCCTGATGGAGTAGGCACACTGAGCGCCCCGGGGCCTGCGTTCGGAGACGCCCCATCGGCCGGAAGGCAAGTCCCCGCTCACTGTCCTGCTGCGGACCACGGGGGAAGCAGCCGCCCACCTTGGGAGCTGGTCTTTGCGACGCTGTGCGAGGCCGAGCGCCTCCCTGAGGTGGTCTCACTCGTCCCCCGACAGCCGTAGAGGTGGGCGCCCTGTTCTCCAGCCCCAGGTGAAGAACTGGGGGCTCGTTTGCTTCGTTAACTCCCCGCTGGGTGTTCACCCATCAGGTGGCTGAGCGCCCGCGATGCTCCGTATGATCGGTCGTCCTGCCCTCGCGGGCCAGCGGGTCCCAGAGTCCATGGCAGGGCTTGCAGGAGGGGATGGGCGGAAGGGCTGGCCCGGAAAGGACCTGGGACTGGGTGGGGCTTGGGAGTCCCCGGGAGCGGAGACTCCCTGGAAGCAGTCCCAAGACGCCGCACACAGATGTCTGCGGGGCTAAGATAATCACGGTGAAACGACACAAGCCAGTCGAGGAGGGAACGGGGGCCGCCCCCGGGGCCTCTCTGCGGAGTCACAGGGGACATGTGGACCGCCCCCCGCCCAGCAACGAGTTGTGATGTCACATGTGAAGTAATGTCCCCTGGGGACGCCCAGAAGACCCTCGGTGTCTACGGTTTTCGTTAGGGGCGGGTCGTGGAGGATGCCTCTGCCATTGTGTGTTGTGGACATCGATCCCCACCCCCAGAAGGAGGACAGACGCTCAGCCTACACAGGGCTCGTGGGGGTGCCAGCAGGTGCCGAGGGAACCCCAGACGCAATCCAGCAGCAGCCCAGATGTAAATGCCTTCCCAGCCCCGACAGAGCCCCGTCCCACACCTGGTGAGCATCCTGGGGAGCCTTGGAGGGCAGGGTCCACACGAAGCCCTTGGCAGGGTGCTGAGATCCACACAGGGTTGGAGACTCCTGGGGCCGCCCTCATGGCCTCCCTGCCTGCCTGCCCAGCCCTCCCCTGCTGCACTCTGTGCTCCTCCCCTGCCATTGCCTCCCTCTCCCCCAGCAGCTGGGCATCCATGAGACAAAAACCAGCAAGGGTACCAGGCTCCGGATGGCTTGCCCCGTCGTCGGCACAATTTTCTTTTACCTCTGCCTTTAGGCTCCATGGCTGCCTCCCCTCTCTCCCCCGCCCTGACCTGCTCCATTCTTTCTGTGATGTGTCATGTACATATGTCTCTCTGGACCTCTCCTTTCTTCCTGACCGGCCCCTGGAATGTCCAGCGAACGTCAGGGGTGGGCATTATAATCCTGATGCTGAGCACCGTCTCCCCGTCCGGCAACGCTGAGACACCTCTGCTCCTTGCCCCACAAACACCGCACATAAGCAAAGCCCCGGGCCCCTTCCCCGCCCAGCATAGCCCCATTCTCGGGCTGGGACAGGACAAGAGAAAGGTTCCCCCACCCCACCTCACCCCTGGGCCCTGGGCTTACCTGATTCCTCGGCCGAGTCGTCGAATTCCACCTGGAAGAAGTAGCCAGTGTTCCAGACGTGCAGGCAGCTGGCTGCGGCGTAGGAGACCCTGAGGGGCTGCAGCTGTGGGTCGTAGACGCTGTCCCTCCAGCGGATGTTGACAGGGGACTGCCGGGTGCCTCTGGGCACAGAGGCCGGGCCCTTCCAGAGGGGGTGCCCTGGGCGGAGAGAAGGAAGGGGAGGCCTTGCTGAGACCTTGGAATTATTAACCCCACAGGGGAGGCAGTGACCCTTGCAGACGAGCCCCTAGGGGAGACAGCCATCTGGAACTGGACCAGTGTGGAGCCCAGGGGCCACCAGGCCACCCAACAGGTCTACCCACGCGTGCAGAGCCCACGCTCTGTCTCTGCTCCCACCATCCGTGAGCACCGACTTCCTGGCGCTATGCTGATCTGGTTTTGATCCGTGGACATGGTCACGGTGTGGTCACAGGAAGTCCATGCCCGTCCACCGGGCAGAGCCGTGGCCATCTGCCATGTGGGCCACCTCGGGGCCCAGAAACCGGGGCTCACCAGGTCCTGCAGACACAGCCTGCTCTCTGCTGGCCTTCTCCTGCTCACCACGGACACGTGGAGGACGACAGCCTAGACTTTTGTCCCAGCTGCCTCCCGCTGTAACTCAGTGTCATACCAGCAGCCTGGGGTCGTCCATGGTTGGTTCTCTCCCCAAAGGCCCCCTGAGCCGGCACAGGTCGTGACTGCGTCATGCTCATGGTACAACCCCGTGAACCTCCCCGGCCTCTGTCCCTGCGACAGGGAGGCCGGCGCAGAGCTGGGCTGCACGCGGACCTCGCCGGCGGCTGGACGTCACGGCTGTGACCCGCGTCTCTCTGGAGACCGACAGAGGCGCCCGGCAGGGAGGATGCCGAAGATTCTCCCTCTGCCCCATAGTCGGTCACTGTTGGGCCCCTGAGAGCCCAACGCCCCGTCACGGTGTCTATGTCATCGACCTCGTGTCCTCCGGCCTGGCGGGTGTTGGATCATCTCCCGTCCCCGCTGAAGGGGAGTGCGGCGCAGTCATTTTGAGAGAGAACCTGCCGCCCCGTAGCTTCACGACAAGCCTGCGTGGCAGCTCTTCTGCTCTGTTAGAAGTCGTGTTGTTTGTCTCAAACTGTGTCGGCTTAAGCTCGCGTGGACGTGTGCGTTTAGGAGAGAACAGTGTCTGTAACGCTGGACGCCGTCTGCGCTTTCCCGCACCTGCTGGGGGGCCCGGAGCGGGTCCCTGCGGAGAAGGGGGGGCCACTATGTTTGGGAACAAACTTGTTTTTCGTCCCCCAGGGAAATGTGCTGCAAACTCCAGTACACAACACACTAGGCCGGAAGCACCAATGACCGAGGAAGCCCTGTCTCCGACTGGCAGGAAATACTCCGCGCATCGTGGACTCTGGAGTAAAACCGCGGGCGCCAGGACGCAGCCGGGAGGCCAGGGCATGGGCAGACTTAGACAGAACGCCACTGGGTCCTACACGCGTGTGTGAGGACATGTGAGAATGTGGTTGGTAGTAGTTAAAAACTGGGTGCCACCAAGGTCCCCCAACAGGGTAGCACGGGGCCAGCATTGGCAAGGTGCCCAGCGTGGTCCTGAGCCTCTGCATGCCTGACCTCAGGTCTGCTTCCAGCCGCTCTGTGAGAGAAGTGCTGCGATGACCCACCTCTCACAGGCGATGCCACCGGGGCTCAGAGAGGTTAAGAGGCTTGCCGAGGGGCACACAGCCGGGATTCCGGTCTAGGTAGTCTGATGCCCTTCCCGGTCGGACCACACAGTAGAGAGGGGCTAGGTGCCGAGGGGCAATCGTGCAGATGTCGCCGGTGGAGACTAGAGGAAGCCAAGGGGCTGACCAACATGCACAGAGGGGTCACCTTTTGTTTTTTTGAGAAGTCTTGTGAACGTGTAGACCCGTTCCAGGAGCACGGAGGAAAGCACCAGAAGGCTGAGCTCTCAAGGAGACAGAGCAGTGGCCTCTGGGCATTGGGGTTGCAGGGGGCACAGGTGGGAGGGTCTAGGGTGGGGCACTGGGTTTTTCATTTCTAGCAAGTTCCCAGGGGGTGATGCCGCTGCCAGTCCGGGGACCCACTCTGAGTAGGTCTCCGTCGTGCTCACCGAGAGCCTGGTGTGCGGCGGGCTTTCTACACCTGTCGTGCCGTCTTCATGTGACCCTGTGCGACGCTTAGTCCTCCCCTCTCACAGGTGCGAGACTGGGGCTCAGCGAAGCCTCTGTCCCCGCTCTCACCTCTGCCAAGAGTCACTTGTCCCAAGCGCCCACACTCAGGAGCTTCTGGCTCTGAAGCCCACGCCCTTTCAACCGTCCAAACCTGGAAAGTGCTGATGTTTCAGAAGTGACCTTCGGAAGTGACCTTACCGCCAGCTTTTTTTTTTTTTTTTTGACGGAGGGGACATCTGAGACCCAGAAAGGGAGAGGTATGAGTCCAAGGTCACAGGGCATTAAGGACGTGTGCCTCCAGGGTGCGGCCAACGGGGGCTGTCTCTGTTCAGAGCTGGTTCCATGATCTGTTTACGGCGTTGCTGCCGAAAACGTTCTCTGCCAGATGGGTTTTGGAGCAGGACTGGATGTTCCTAACAACAGCTCAATTTGGGGGGCGCTTCCTACCTGTCTTCTTCCGACCATCTCACCCTCCGGATGGCCCCGTGGAGCTGAGGTTAAGGAGCTGCCCAAGGTCGCCCACAGGAGAGGAGAGCGCGAACCTGAACCCCAGCCGTCTGGTCCGACTGCCTCCCATTCTGGAAGACACTGTAGCCAAATGTCAGGCCGCGTCCGGGGAAACCCCGGGATCTACTTACAAGCATCACTCCGACTTCTCTGAGCGCAGGGACCCAGGGAGCAGCGTCGCTCTGGCCTTTGCGGATGACTGCGGAGGGCCCCCCACATCTGCGTGACTGAGACGGAGAAACCAGAGGAGTTCCGAAGGCTCCTGCCCAATACCAGGGTCCCTAGCATACTGGGGCTGCTCCCCACCGACCCCAGTAAAGAGAGGGTGATTCTCCTACTATCTGGTCTCGCTCTGATCAGGATGACCGTGTGATGGGCTTGGCCCACCTCTTTGTGTAGAAACTCACCCAACCCCCCCGACCCGGACAGTTAAATTTCAACCCATGCTTGCCCCAGCATCCTGGGTGACGTTCAGTGTGGCTTAGGGGTGGGTGCTCTGGGACCAGCAGCCTTTGCTGTGGCCAGCCCCCGAGCTCACTGAGCTTTGATCTGGTAAACAGCAGAGCGTGCCAGGGGTTTAGGAGGACGGTATGGGGAGCTCAGTGCCAGTACCCGGAAGAAGGCGAGAGGCACATAGGATAGAGCGAAGTGCCTGTTCTTGGGGGCCCACTCTGGGGTGGCTTCATTCATTTATTCATTGACTTCTGTCTCAGGCTCCTCGTCTGTAAGGCCCCACTGTGATGCCATCAGGGTTCAAGGCCCCAGTGCCGGTGAACCACTTAGGATAGAGCATTTCTGTCCCGGTGCCCCGAGCTCCGTGCTCCAAGCGCTGGCTGAGCCCGGGGTGAGCGCAGCTTCCCGACAAGAGTGAGCGCGTCCGCGGCTCCCTGAAGACTCCCCACACTCTCAATGGCATGTCCTTGGCCGTCCTCAGCTGCCCCGCCGGCCGTCCCCGTGTTCTGGGGTCTCCCTGTCCCCCCTACAGCCACATGGCAGAGCTCTGCTTTATTTAGAGGACGCTGCTGGGCCCGGCTGTCCTGCACGCCCCTCACAGCTGACTCAAACATCATTTGTCACTAGTAGGGCACACGCTGAAGTCTCTGCCGTTGAAGGATATTAAAAACCCATTTATGGGGGACGCCTGGGTGGCTCAGTTGGTTAAGCGGCTGCCTTCGGCTCAGGTCATGATCCCAGCGTCCTGGGATCGAGTCCCACATCGGGCTCCTTGCTCGGCAGGGAGCCTGCTTCTCCCTCTGCCTCTCTGCCTGTGCTCGCTCTCTCTCTCTGATAAATAAGTAAATAAATAAAATATTTAAAAAAAACCCATTTATGGGCATATGATGGAAAATATCTGAAGCCGGTCCAGGGTGAAAATTGAGTCTCTATCTCTCTCAGTGTGAACTGCTGGTAGCAGTTTCTTCTGGCACTTTCTGGAAATTTCCATGGTAAATAATCCTATATATATCCGTGTTTTTAATACAGGAGCTAATCATAACCTACCTAAAGGGTATACATGGATAAGTATGTAGTCAATAATTATCATGAATACGTTTTTGCATAAGTTTTTTAAAAAAAGATTTTATTTATTTGACAGAGAGAGAGAGTGAGAGCACACACACAAGCAGAGGGAGCAGCAGAGGGAGAGGGAGAAGCAGGCTCCCCGCTAAGCAAGGATCCTGCTGAGGGGGCTCGATCCCAAGGACCCCAGGATCATGACCTGAGCTGAAGGCAGATACTCAACGGAGCCACCCAGGTGCCCCTACGTCAGTGTTTTTTTGCTGTCTTTGAACTATAGAATATTCCATTGGAAGATATACCATAATTGATCAAATCACTCCCCTTACAGAGAACCTTTTTTTTTCTGTCTTATAATTAACACTGCACGGAGTATCTTCTAAGGGAATTCCCAGGTCTGACATCTGGGGGTCAGTGGATAAATACACTGCAATGGGTGACACTGTGCCAGGGTACCACGTACTATTCTTGCCCAATATCCTTGTATTCTGAGCCAAAAAGCCTCACGTTTATCCAACCCAACACCTTCTAATTCCTTAGTATCTCCTTTGCTTGTGAACACAGTCAGTGGACTCCGTAGGACCTGTAATTATCAGCTGGAACGGAAAATTTGTTGCGTGGAGCCATGATTGTTAATTTTGTGTCAAACTGGCTGAGGCACAGTGCCAAGGTGTTTGGTTGTACTTTATTCTGGATGTTTCAGTGGAGGTGTTTTTTGGACGTGATTAACACCTCAATCAGTGGACTGTCAGTAAAGCAGATTCTCCTCCCTGTGTGGGTGGGCCTCGCCAAATCAGTCGAAGGCCAGCCTGGAACAAAGGCAGACTTCCCCTGAGCAGGAGAGAGTTCTGCCAGCACTCTGCCTTTGGGTACTGCAGGTCTCCCCACGTTTCTAGCCTGCAAACCAACCTCCCGACCCTGCCCCATTGGATTTTTGGATTCATTAAGTCTTCCAGTCCATGAGCCAATTTCAGACTGTCCTTCAAGGTAGAGGAAGGAAACACGGGGATTTCTATCTTTATTTCCTCTCTCATCAGTGGTATTGTCTATTGTACATGTTTCATAGAGCGAACACTGTGATACCCAGTGCACGGGTCTGATTTATTCGTAAATACCCTTGAGTTCAGGGCATGCCAGAGTTTTTTGCTGAACTGAGTGTGTGATCAAAGTACGGCGTGCATTGCTCTGTGGGACCGCTTGGGTTTTCTGGCATCGGTCTCACCAACTAGGGCTTTATTCTCACACGACAGAAATTCAAATCCATTCCTAAATGCGCCCAAATGCTCTCCAGAGTACTTTGAGCTTCCCCAAATGATACAGACACCGTCCATAAAGAAATTCTATTCCAGTTGAAAAAAAAAGAGGAAATAGGAGAAACCCTGATTGGACAAAAATCTTGAAAATATGTGGACGTTTCTATGTGCATTTCGTTCTTCTTGTGTTCTCCATGGATTTTTCTTATAGCACAATTTTGGGTGCACGCTTTTATTGATTTTATAGATTTATAAACCTGTTCCCCTGATCTGAAGAGCCTAAGGGGACACTTTGTAGTGGAAACCTCTTTTTCATAAGGACGTTAAGTGCTTTTGTGATATTCTTCACCTGCCCAGCATAATTACACTGTATTCTGAGTCAGATGAAAACCAATGAATCACCGCTGCCTGGGAGCCCAAGGGAAACATTTCCTCCTCCTTTGCGGAAACATTCACAGCCTCTCCTCCCAGAAAATATGAACCAAGAGGCTCCAGGAACAAAGCAGCACCACTGGACCGACATCAATGTTGAGGTCACTGCTCCTGTGTGTCCGGGCGTATCTTTTGGGTCTCCCGGGAGCCCTGGGACTCACGTGCTGGGGGCAAGGGCTGTGTATGTCTGCCTGACGCCGGACACCTGGCCACTTCCCTCTGATAACACCTTCTGGTAATCACTCGAGTTTTCCCTGCGACACCAGCCCTGCCGGACTGGCCATCCAAGGTCAAGCGGAGCCCTGTCGCTGAGGTATCTCAGGTTCGGCCGATCAGAGAAAACAATTTACAGGTGAGCTTCGCTGGCCAATGAGCGTGAGCTCTGGGAGTGCGGCTGCAGGCACAGGGTAAGAGGCACCGTCTGTCCGCGATGATCGCTAAACTGGTAAGAAACACACTGTGTGCAGTTGCTGGGAACGCTTCTTCAGATCTTGCTCAAGAATGGAGAGAAAACCGAACCCAGTGTTGGGAAGGCTGGAGGAGCGAGAGCGAGAGCACGGCGTTGCTCCGGCCAAGCGATTCCTACTCCTCTATCCTGAAGTTCTCTTCCAAACCTTCCAGTTATGTGACTTAAAGTTCTGCTCAGCTCGTGTGCACCCCCTGTATTCCAAGGGCCCTACCTTAGCAAGCCCTGTGGTCTCCACCCAATAGGGGAAGGCCCGAAGCTCGGGCAGTGATGCCTATGGTCTAAGTTCTCCCTTGCTGGAGAGTGGCGGGGCAGGGGTGCTGCATGTGGCCGTGACCTCATTCTCTCCGTGAGCCTGGCCTCCCGGCTCTTTGCTTCCGCAGGCCTACCCACGTGCATCCTCGTGCACCCTGCCGTGTAGGGAAGTGCCGGACACCTATTCCAAAGGTGTACCCGGTGCAAGGCGATTTTTGGTTTGGAGTAGAAACTGCACGGAAGCCGATGTCCCAATTACCTACTGCTGCCCGACCATTGCTCCAAGGGGTGGTGGCCGAAGACAACAGTTACTGAACTTACACGTGTCTGTTCTGGGCAGGGCTCAGTGGGAAGAGCCCGGCTCTGCCTCTCGAGGCATCCGCCGAGATGGCCGGGCTGGGGCGGGAGGACCCGCTTCCCAGGCGGCCCCCAGGAGGCGGGCGAGGTGGAGCTGGGGTTCTTCTCTGTGTGGGCCTCTCTGAGTCAGGAAGTCGGTGCTCCCCGCACCCCCCCCAGCACGATGAGGACCGTCATTCGGGGAGTCAGGAGGCGTCTTCAACAAAGTCAGATGTGCAGAGAGCAGGAGACCCAGCCGTTCCGTCCGGGTGCGCACCCCAGAGAAATGAAGCACAAAGACGCCCGCACACAAATGATCACGCAGCAGTGCTCGCAATAACCAGAAAGTAAAATTGCCCAAATGCTCACCCATGGAGGAATAGATTAAAAGAACAACAGTACCACAAAATGCAATTATTCGGAGAAACACCCACATCAGTCTGTGGGACAGAGCAGAGCGCCCAGAAGCAGCGCCCGTAAACACAGCCGGCTCGTCGGCGACGGAAGAGCAGAGGAGTACGAGAGCAAAGCCAGTCTCCTCAACAAACGGCAGAGTGTCCTCGCGCCACCAGTGAGTCCTGACGACGTTCGCCCAGTGAAAGGGGCTGGGCTCGGGGGGCCACGTGCTGTGGAATGTCACTGGTATGAAAAGTCCGGAACAGGCCAATCTATAGACACGGAAAGCAGAGGAGGGGTTGGCGGGGCTGGGGGCTGGGGGCATGATTGATAAGGGGAGGCACTGCCTTTGGGGAGGATGAGAAGGTTCTGGAATGAGTAGGTGAGTGAGCGGTGGCAGGACACCGGGAATGTACTTGATGCCCCTGAACCGTACATTTAGATGGTTAGAGCGGTAACGTTTATGTGATGTGTGTTTAAACGCTATAAAAAACGGAGGGGCTGGGGAAAGCGGTCAAGCAGGTTTGGCCAAGTGCAGACACACCAGCGGGTTATTTCGTTACTTAGGCAACGGCACAGCACTGGCACCTACGGGCCAGGCAGGAGTGGCGGCGGTTAATGCTTTCTCGGTGGCACCCAAGTCCCCGGCATGGATGCGACACAATCTGCGAAGCACAGTCTACCGTCCCACTTTCCAGATGAGGACACTGGCGGCCCGGAGGTCAGGTTACCCGTCCGGAGCCACAGAGAGGAGTGTGAGCTGGGGGCCGGATGCACGTCGGGCGGGGCTCAAAAGCAGGCGAACCCACAGGTGACTTTCGTGAGGTCTTACTGTCCCACTTCCCGGGGGGCGGGGGGAGGACTGAGGCACAGGACGTTTTGGTGGCTTTCCCAGACTCACAGGACATCACAGCCGTGCAGCAGCAACTGACCAGAGTCCTAATCTCTCAAAACTTTCTTAAAAAAA